>JAOYSI010074049.1:0-19064 GCA_025775065.1 Hiodon alosoides | reverse complement strand
TTTAAACATCTCTATCCTTAATATTATTTTGTTTTATTTTATTTATTGATTTCTTTATTAATTACTTTATTTCTTGCAGGTCTTACATTTACCATTTTTGACAATTGTCATATATATTGAAATTTGCTTCAGTTGTCATTTTATTAATGGCTAATAATTATTTATTATTTGTGTGGCCACTACATTACCTATTACTTTGCAATTATGTAGTATTTATTGCTGTGAACCCTGATGTTATGATGTCATTACCTTATATACCAATTAGTTTTACTGATAATTATGCATTTACTGACATTTTATGACTATGTCGGATGTAACAATACATGAAGAACTATACTATGCAAATTAATTATTGAATCAAAGCTTTGGTAAATATTTATTTATTTTATGAGTAGAAGAATGAAGATACTTACAGGGACATGAAAATGCTATTGAATGCAACGCTGTGAAATGTGTATAGTGGTTTGTCAAAGTTTTGATTTGGTCCTAGCCATTGTCCGTGCTGCTAATTTAACATGTTTTTTTGCAAAGATGTTAAAAATATAGTCTGTTGAACTGGGTTTGGTTAAAGATTATTTTACTCCCATGACATGATCTGATAATCTACTCTAAACAGGTGTACTTAGAATTACTGGAGGAAGAAGAAAAAAAAAAAATCCAAGCACTTGAGTTTGTTTACTTGATCCTGAAAATAGTACACACTCATTATGATTAAAATGTGTTGAATAAGATTAATCCTACTCTGGGATTTGCATTCTAAGTTAATTGTAATGTGTACTTTTTTATATGTAATAAAATTATAATGAGAAAGTCAACTGTCCAATTTACAAAAAAGCTATTATTCATGTTAAATGAGATAACATAATATTCATGTTATCTCATATCTCACAATTTTACAATAAACATTATATCAAAAACACTGGCATCTGATCCACATTGCCATACAGTGTAAATATGCTTTTCACAAAGTTTTTGCTAAACGGTTCCAGTATGCTCCCATGGAAGGTTCGGAGCTAGTCCAATTTCTTTGCAAAGCAAATCCAGTGAGACGTACCATTCATTTAGCAATGTACACTAGCCTCGATTAGCTTTAAACTGAAGTCAGAAACTCAACAAATTAGTTCTCAAATTCTTTATGTTGATTTATATTTCGTACTCCATTTTGTTAACCCAGGAAAATACTCTTTAAGCTATAAAAACATACAACCTCTCTTTTAATTGTTGCAGACAACTTTAATTTTGGAAATAACCTGTTTAAAAATGTCCTTAATAAGGGACATTTACTTTTATAATCAGCTGTAGTCATTTATGCAACCAGTTATTTTTTCCTTTTCTTTTTGTTTTTATGTTACACAGCAAATATACATTGTAAGATTAATATATTGAAATATGTACAAACATGTTTAATAATTCATATTCTGAGTTTTGTGTGATGACCAGAATAAATAAAAATCTGTCACAGCTGCTGAAGTTTCTATCGAAGCATTCATGCATTCAAGAGCTTCATCTTCTTTCAACTACAGAAGGTTGCACATGTTGGAAACACATTTCCACAGGTCCTTGTTCCCTTGGAAACAGATTACTTGAAAGGCAAAAGAGCTTTCTACTAAGGGCCGAACCAAATCAAAGCCATCGCACTGCGATAGAGGTTGCGAAAAGATTTACGGGATTAAAACATAAGAAAAAATATTTTTCAAATAACGCTGGACAAAATCAAGCCATTTTCACCGATTCTGTATGGGTAGATAGTGGACTCTTATCGCCCCACCAGATCTGAATTGCAAGCGATAACTGACATCGCCAGCCTTTCACAGAACCTGCTTTTACTGTCAAATTCAAAGTTGTCGAAAAGCCATTGCGCACTGCACAAAAAGTTAAGAAAAACAGTCAGATGCATGCAAATAAGCCCATAAACACCTTAAGGCGGCTCATTGACCACATTTGTAGAAAACCTGCATGAAAATCTTTAATCATTTTGGTCAGATCATTTTAATCATTTTTACATCCCACCAACTCAAAGAAAGCTATGTATATTTTATATTTGTATGTTCTTCTCTTTGTGATGGTTGCATTCCAATATTTTTTGTTGAGTTTGAGTTTTCGCTCACTCACCTTGCTATGTCCCATGATTCCATCTGTGGATTTGCTGTTACGTGCAGCCATTGAAGTTTTAAAGGCACGATGCCCTGGCAAGAATTTACAGAAAGAGTGAAGAGTGCGGGTGAAAAAAAAAAAAAAGTGGAGGGCATGGAAAAAGCGCAGAGCCAGAGCTTAGCACAGTAAAAAAAAAATCCATGTGCCACGCAGCAAAAAAGATCACATTTTGACGATCAAAATTCCTGGAATGACTTCACAGGACTTCTCGGCAATTTAAAATGCCATCAACCCAAAGTTTGTTAGAGTGTCCCAGTCACTCGCACCTCTATCCTGTTTAGCTCTGCCCTCTGTCCTGCCAGCTCCCCCTCACACTGCCCACTATTCCAGTGTGTGATGTGTATAGAAGATTGGCCTCCATCAACCGACACACATTTCCAGGCCCAGAAATGATTCCACAAACAATACTGAAGGAGTTTGCACTGAAGGAGTGAGATCAGCGCTCCTCTCTTTGACATCATTAACAGATCCTTTGAAGAAGGTATCCAGCCTGGGCAATGGAAAGAGCCTACTGTTGTCCTTATATTGAAATCAACCCCACCAAAAATTTTAAACTGCTCTGCTTTCCAAGCTAGGTGAATAGTTTGCTGCTCAATGAACTCTGAGGGACATCATGCTTCAAATAGATCCCATACTGTTTGGCAGCCAACAGAACCGCTTCACGGCACATTGGCTGGTCATTCTGATGGACTTTATGTATGAGGCAACACATTTTAACCTTATTCCAGACAGAAAACGTAATGCTGCAAATTGTCTCTTTGTGGCTGACTAAAATTGCACACTCAATAAAATGAACTTTTCCATAGGATTTCATAGCCTGTTTACATTAGTCTTCAAGATCCCACTGATGAATTCAGAGAAGTCTCCCAGTGCACGTTTTCAATTGTATCCAGTCACCATTCTCCTCTGTGTTTTGACCCAAAACAAGGCCCAAAACATCTGACTCTTTTATTGGAAACATGCATCTAATAAGGTATTGTTAATTTTGATTACCAGAAAATGTGGAATATATTAAGTCTCTTCTCAGTGATGAAAAAAATTAAATAAAATCATGACTTTAGTCAAAATAAAAGAGACCAGTGCCTGATGAGACTTGTTAGTTATGCTAATGTATTTAAATGTATTCATTTCAGTCACCTATTTTTCATTTATAGAATTTTGTGGTGAAGCATTTTTTTTTTTTTAAGTGACATCCCCTTGCTTAAATGATAATAACCTGATAATATTCATAATAATGAGTTACGCAGGGGGCTATAAAATCTCTTTAAACTCAGAAACATGACTGATAATCAATTAACCTGATACAAAGGTATATTCATGCTGATCCATTTTAATCCCCATGCCAATGTGTCATTATTTGCCCGTTTTTGTCAAAGCTACAAACAGTCATCCTATATTGCATTGAAATGCAATCAGAGTACTAGCTCTCAATTATTCTCTATCTAAACAATCAAAATCAATTACAAAAAATCTGCATTGTCAGTGAAGACAGTCCACTTGAAGTGTTTATCATCTGGTGCAAGGCAGAAACCTGGGTGGTGTATTCTTAAAGAACATCTATATAAAATAGTACTAAAATTTGAGTTCAGATTTGAGTTCACAATAATTTCTCTCTCAAAGCCGCCAAAATCAGCTATACTCTAACTATTCTGGCGATGATATTGTTCTCTTAACTGTCAAAGTTTTGCACAAGAGTATGGTACTTTCAATAAATTTAGCTAGCTAACTGCTAAACTGCCTGACTTCAGTGGGAGGAAAATTCAACATCAACATTAAGATACTCATAATTTGATCACGTTGCTTTTGCACTGGTAACCCTTGGTAACACCCTTGTCTTGAAGAAAGAGGTTCACAAGGTTGGTGAGTTCAAGTACAAAATTATAAACTTCAGGATAAAGCTATGGAAAGCAGGATTCCAAGATCTGGTCATCTTAAGCTTACCTGAGGGAGAGCCGCTAAACGACCACATCTAAAATCCAAAGAAACGGGACCTCAGTTTCTTGAGGGACATGATCAATCCAACTTCTGGCATAGTAAATGCAGAAGTGAACATTGAAAGTACCACAAATCAGATGGTTGAATTTTAGCCTTCTCTCTGTTAGTAAAATCAGGTAAGTTTCAGTTTGAACCTTTGTTTCACTTAATGTATGATCTCATGCAATTGTTTGAATTTTGCCGCTGCTATGAGGATCTATTGATTTTTGAAAAGATGCATGCATTTCAATGGTGAATTTTCTTTAAAAAATGGTGATATGACTCTCAAAATAAAATATTATGATGAGTAGATGGCCAGTCATTTCCTTTCATCTGAGTCTGTTAGTAACAGGATATTAAGGCTACAGACAGGCAGGATTTCCTTACACTTCAAAAATGGATTGAGCCCATTGTTTTTTTATAGGGGACATAATTTGACCCATGATGGAGATGAAACTGGCTCTCTGATTCATTTGTCCGTTTTCATCGTAGAGCTGATGTGAGTACCCGATAGAATGGGGGTAGGCCTTTTTTGGCGGGCGAAAATGGCTTGATTTAGTCCCATGTTATTTTGCAAGGAATTTTTTTAATCCCTAGAAAGTTTTTGTGACCTCTATCGCAGAGCTATGACATTGATTTGTTCTGGCCCTTAATCTAATTAAGCAAATAAAGATGCCTACTGCTTGACTACCCTCAATTTCATACTCTGTAGTCTTCCACCATTTGGTAATTATACATTCTCACCCAAATATGTATTTAAATTTTTTTTTTTAAATGTGTTTTAATTAAGTTGCCGAAATAATGATGTTCTTCTCATACATCAGGAAATTAGAACCCAATAATTTAATAACAACCTAAATAATGTGTAATGTGGTAGCAATTTAGCTAAGTAGCAATTTAAAGATGAATCAAAACTGGCCTGAGCGCTGGAACATGTTCACTATTTGATGCTGTCACTAATAAACATTAGGCCTTTAACTTTTCATATTTAATTTCATGAATATTTATGCATCCACTGAAGTTCCTGTTGACAAATAAGCTCTATGAGTATGTTTTGTATGATAATTAACTTGGATTGTCTTGGATTGTTATTTTATTTTTTTATTTATTTTTATTTCAGTTTCTGAACTTTTTACCTAAAAGCATACATGCGAAGCAGTGTAGTTGAAGTTTCAAATCTTAAAAGGAATTTCAGTCGACAAAAATATGACAGTGGTGCACAAAACCGGCTCAACAAAAAAGGAAAGAGTTAAAAATACGTCTAAAATAACGTTACTAACTGGACCATCAAAGGCTGACCTGATAGAGACCTGTGTAAAGGGAAGCAGCTTTTTGTTCAACAACAACAACATTCTTACTCTCAAACCAAGCACCTCACAGTGTGCATGCTAGTGTAACTGTATAATTAAGTGATTACGTTGATTTAGTTATTTGTTTGCTTCTCATTGGACTGCTTGAATTGATTTCTTAATTATGTCAATATTCTTACAAATTCTTAGGAGTTTGAAGAGCCATTTAGAGACTTTTAAAAGAGGGCTTTTTAGGTGATATGCTTCTGAATGGATGCATTGGCTGTAAAAATTGTAAAATGCAAAATGAATGCCTTCAATCTCTGCTCCATGATTTATTTTCAATATGTAGCCATTTATTCCACTCAAAACTAAATGTGGTATTGTACAGAAAGCAATTTACCACATCTTCATTTCCTTAGAGGTCTTTTTTTTTTCTTTTTTTTTTGCCCCCCCCCCCCCAAGTCCTTTTCATTTATTTATTTGTGGAAATGTTCAGGATAAGGTCTTTATGCCTGGTATTGGTGAGTCAGCAAGTAGAATGAGCTGGGAGACTCAATTTGCATAAGGTCAGAGCCAAGCTCCTGATGGAGGCTCCGCAACATCCCGGTCTCTTAGCAACACTCTTACACGCCTGGTACTTGCAATAAATTGATTGGTTCTTTCGTTTTTTCTTTTCACTAAAAAGCTCACTATAAAATGTCACAACCTGTGCCTGTCACCCAGAAGGCCTTATTCTTTTTTCTTTTTTTTTCTGTGAATATCAAGTCCAATTATAGGATGAGCCAATGACTTGTTTAGTGGGCTATGAAGAAAAGAAAAGAAAAAAAAAAACAATAAAAAAACGATAAGCCTGAAACTGTGAGGAAGATATATTACTAAAATGTGGGAAAGATATTAAGCAAATTGGAGACACCTGCTAAGCAAAATTGTTTTTAGAGAGATGGTAATGCAAAGTGAGACAGAAAGTGCAGGGTGCAGGTCACTTACCCCACCCATTTATTTGAGATGGAATTGCGCCCCAAAAAAGAAGGTTCTTGGTATTTACAGAAAATGAGTAACCCCATCACTACAGACAAGGAATTAGTGACAGAATCCAGATTCTAAGAGGAGGTGTTATTAGAGGGTCAAATCTGAACAATAGTACCCATCACCATAGCTCTTCTGTTGCCCAAGTCATTTCTGACTGCTCTATCAACCAGAACTGGAAGAATAATTCAATTAGCGTCTTTGACAGGGCAGCTACTATCAATGATCCTCATGCTTTAAAGGATTAGAGCTTTTTAAAATCTATTCTCTCCTCATTGCGCCCACCGTCAAATACTGATCTTTCAAATAATTAATTACCGCAAGAGTTACATGTTGACATATCATATTCATGTTGACTTCACCCAGTTTTGCATAATTCACATTCACTAGTTTTCATTTGAAGTTGATGGAATATGATTTTATGACAGAGTTCATGAAATTAAATGAATGTGCGAGACTGAAATAATGCACTAAAACCCTCTGTGGCATGGCTTTTCGGTTTCGTTTCCTGTCTTTTAAAGACTACTAAGGTCAATACATTGAGTTTTTTCCCCATGTATTTAAAATGATCCTCCTATTTGAAATCTAATCTATGCATTAATTAAAAATGCATGGAAAATGATGATTAATGCATGAGGTAGATTAAAATGTAGTAAGGTAATGGGTATACAAACAAATTTACCACAACATATCTAATACCAAAATCAGATATTTCCAATTCCTTAGTATATAGTAGATGACCGCTCTCTATCACTTGCTAGTATGCAAATAATAGTAAAAACGTAATGGTTCCCCATCTAAACTGATTCTCAATAAACTGCTCATCCAAATCAATCCTATCAAGTTCATTGTCCTCACTATCAGTTGAGATGCTAGGGTTGCTTCCTGCCATACAACATACCTATATTGCAATTTTTATTTTATTTTTTATTTTTTAATCAAAGCACAAAATATTGTTGGAAAAAAAATGTATATTGTGTGAAATTTTCCATTTCCTGAACATAGGTATCACCTCCTCAAATGACATCAGTGTGACCCTTAAACTGAGTTATGTCGTTCAACAGACGTCTTCTAACTCAATATATTGAACTTATTTGTATATCATTGTATGGGGGTATTTTCTGAAATAGCCAGGCAACATAGTACATAACTGATGACGTGTATATTGTTGTGCCAAAGTCTAGATCGTTTTCTCACCTTGGCAATGGAAAGGAAATTGTTTTACTTTTCAAATTAAATGTAGGCCGTTCGTGTGTCTCCTCTCGGGGAGCTGACACCATTGTGTAAGTAAATTCAGTAGTGTTCCGACTATTTTTGTGCTAAAACAATTCTCAGTATGGAATGAAGACCTTTGTCATTCAGTTGTGATCTTTGTTAAGCTGTGTAGAACTTCATCATTTAAATCTTCATCAGCTGAGGAGCTGTGGAGAAGTGTGGAGTACGTCAGCACTTGTTCAATCTGAGCCTGAGCCGTGAAAGTTCTCTTTGATGCGGAAGACCTCCTGCCTGGTCTCAGTGCACCCCACTGCCCTCAATGACTATAGGCCAGTTGTGCATACATGCCAAGTCATGAAGAGCCTGGAGAGGCTAGTCCTCTCACACCTTTGTTCCCTGGTCAGTACCTTTATAGCCCCCGTGCAATTCGTCTACCAGCCTCTCATCGGAGTAGACAAGGTTGTCACAATTTGTGCGGCTACAGAGCTGTATGTCAGACCAGGTGGTGAGCAGCCCAAGGGCTCCTCAAGGGAGAGAACTGTCCCCTTATCTGTTCACTCTGTACACCTCCGATTCAGATATAACTCTGATACTTGCCATCTGTAGAAGTTCTCTGATGACACTGCTATTGTGGGGTGTATCAGAGATGATCAGGAGGGGGAGTAAAGGGGCCTGGTGGAGGACTTCTTTGATAATGCGAGATAAGCTACCAGCAGCTCAACACCCCCACAATAAGAGAGATAGTTGTGGATTTCCGGACTAGGGGTGGCTGTCGAGATGGTTGGGACTTACAGGTACCTGGGAGTCCACTTGGACAACCGGCTGGAGTGGACTGTAAACACCATGGCCCTGTACAAAAAGGGACAGAGCAGGCTCCAATTCCTGAGGCTGCTTCGGTCCTTTCTACCAGTCAGTTGTCACTAGTGCCATCTTCTACACTGTGGTGTGCTGGGTGCCAGCATCGAGTTGGCTGATGCAAAGCGGATCAACAAACTGATGAGGAAGGCCAGCTCTGTGCTGGGGACTATCCTTGGCACCCTGGTGGAGGTTGCCGAGGCAAAGGCACTGTCCAAACTGCAGTCCATTATGTAAAACACCTACAACCTCCTCCATGACATGGTTGTGGAAAAGCGGTGACATGGTTGTGGACTTATCCCCCTACAGACACAAGGAGCTGTATCGGAAGTCCTTCCTGCCATCAGCCATTAGACTCTATAATGCCTCACTGTGAGCTGGAACACTGGCAGTAAGGGAAACTATACCGTCTGCAGCGCACTGTTTTTCACTGTTTGTACTAAGGCATGTTGCACTGTATTTCTTGTACATAACCTGTGTACTTGAACAAAGACTTTGAGCATCCATATCTAAAGGACCCTCAAAGAAGACTTGGAAGACTATGGAAATTGATAGGAACTTGCATTAACAGCAGCACCACTCAGCACACTTTTTGCCACTGTGAACATGTGGCTTTCTTGCATCCGTCCACACGTTTGTATATTTGGCTTTTGTAATCTCAGACTTGCCTCTTCCTTCATAGTCAACTTCACTTTCCTTTGCCACAGATTTTTCAGTGCAAAGCAAACAGTAGCACAGACGTAGGTATTAGGTTGGGTCAAAACAAAATGATAATGCCACTTTTTGCGCTGTATAATGGGAATTAACGTTAAAGTGTTTTGTATCATATTTGCCTTGGATAATATTTATGGGAATTGGATTAAACAGGGCGATGGGCCAGATCCAACTCACAACCCCCCGAGTTTGTCACATAAAGAATAAGGGAAGAAAACCTTATGTTCCACTCCAAGTATGTCTTATCCAAAGGTTCGATTTCAGTGGAAAATTAAAGAGGAAAAGAGCAGAAAGTCCTACCTCATTCCACACTGAAGTTGAGATAACAGATATTTGTTAGAGTGCACAGCAGCTATTGGATGGGAGTAAAGGACTTTTATCCAAATAATGATGCCAAAATCAAAAAGCTTTTAAATCTAGAAGAGGAGCTCCCACTCCACCCGATCAAATGCTTTCTCAGCATCTAAAAAAACAGGGCCTATTCATGATGAAACATGTTTGATAGGGGGATATAAATAGGGCAGACTGGAGACTGGCCGCCATTTTAGGTAGAATTTATGTTTATTTATGTTGACAAATTAGGATATCAGCCTTTGGCTGAAGCTACAACTGCCAGTCTTTTGGAATAAAGCTGATTGATATGTTTGTCCCTTCCTTTTTCTCAAGCTATCTTAAGTTGGTAGGGCTTAACTTGTGGACAGCATAAGTGTTGCCATTAGGATTCAAGTCAGGACTTTAACTGGATCACTTGAGTCAATCCCTTTGCATAAGCTATAACTCCAGTGTAGCTTCTGATGAGAAGCATCCCATAGTATAATGCTACCACTACCATGCTTGTCAGTGGAGAGAGTGCTCCATGGGCCATGTGCTGTGTTGGCTTGCACCAATCAAAAAGATTTTGTATTCAGCCCAAGTACATTTTAAAAAAATGTATTCAGCAAGTACATTTTGTCCTGTCTGACAAAATGCAAGACACACCGTGCAGCCTTTGACATTTAAAAAAAAAAGTTTTTATTTTGTTATTTCTATGAATGGCTTGCTACTTGTTACCCTTTGAGGAGAATTCAGGATATTATTGAGATTAACATTTTCTCCCATCTCAGTTATTTAACTTCATAGCTTTTGGAAACTTGTCATTGGGGTTGCAGTGACATCCCTAACCAGTTTCTTCTTAATCTGGGAGCTGAGTTTGGAGGCACGGTCGAACCAAGACAGTGTCAACCTGATGCACCGTCTACCCCTTGATAACTGAGTAGACTGAGTGGTGCTTTGGTGGGGTATTAAGAGACTTAAGTTTTTGTTTTGTTTTTGTATCCTGTCTGGTGCTAAGTTTTCTACAATACTTCTTGGCCCCTTACCTGATGCTTACCACCTGTCCAATTAACCCAATAGGGACAGATGCTTTTGTTTGGAATCATGAGACCCACTATTATTTCATGCAGAGAGGGGCCATCCAACTTAATTGCATGACTTGTTGATGCTCACACATTAATAAAACATAACGGAAAGTTTAATGCAGTGTGAAAACTGCTATGATCTGAATACTTTTTACAAGGCACTGCATGTCTCTGGTTGGGGACGGGCCGTATACTTTACAAAATCTCTTCATTATTTTGGATGTACTTTAGAATTTTTCAACAATAGTAAATGCTTAAACTCTTCTTCATGTGACCTGGACAAAAAGACTGAGAACATTAATGCCAATAGTAATGCCTCACCAAGTATCACAAATGCAGCCTATTACTCAATTGGTAAATATCCATATCACAATGAAACCTCTTCAAAACCTGTCATACCAAAATGTTATAGAAAAATATCACACTTTGGTTTATTCAGGTCAATACAATAGTGAAGATAATAATGAACTCCTTAAAAAGGAATGCATAAGCAATATACATTGAAAAATAGTTTAACATAGCTTTGGTTATGTAACCAGACCTTTATGCAGGATTTTCCCTCTATGCTGGTTCCCCTCCACACTTCTATTGCTTACTTCCAGCAATGATATCAAAAGGTTTTTTTTTTTTTTTGGGTTAAGCCAAAGCGAGGTCATCCTAATAATACCCAAGGTCAGTGGTGGGAGCCAGCGAGTCTCCCAGTCGTTTTTCATTTACTCATAGAGTTAATGACAGTTGCAAGAGGACGGCAATTTGGAGCCTGCAGCCATGTGATGTCACAAACACATGCCAGAGGATTATAAGGGCAGACAGGGGACAAGAGCAGGGATTAAAAAGAGAGGGGAAAAAAATCCCTTTCCACAATTCATTGTAGGAACTCTACATTTTCAGACAGCATCTGCATGAATATGAAATTTATTTTAAACAATATGAAATTGAACTCTTAATGTAATTACAATATACACCTGTAGATACTGAAAATTCACATTACATCTAAGAAATGTAAAATACCAATGTACTGTTACATATAAGTGTACATATACAAACAGAGAGACAAAGCAATAAAGAATGTTAAAAATGTTTTTATTGTTCTCGGAGTCTCCTTGAACTGGTCTTCAGAGATATCCTAAAAGGAATTTTGAAATTGTGCAAAGCTGGAAGAATCTTCTGTCCTATTATTACTTTATACAAAAATACTTAGAACATATAAACGTTTTTGGATTTTAAGAGGTGACATGTTACCACTGCTTTAAAATGGACACCACACAGAAGCTAAAGCGTTTATTTTTATTTTTTTTATCTATATATTTAGGCCAAAGGTCCTTGTTAGCAACTGATTATTAAGATGGAAACAGCTGACACTTCATCTCTAAGACTCAATTCCTTTCTGAAAGGAATAACCTTCCAAAAAACAGAAAGCTCCAACCCTATTAAACGCTTAACTGTCATTGTTGTCTATTTTTCACTTTAATTGTAAAAACATTAACAACCCAGAGTTCTTATCCTACCCGACAGTTTATTAAAAGGTTATATTAACCTATTTTTAAATACTTGCTATCGCCATTAAAAATAGAATTACGTAAGCAGTACCGTTTGACGCTGTTCGAACGGCTGCCTGCTGCAGACCGCAATTTCCCCATGGGGATAAATAAAGTACATATCTACTAAAGAAGTTATCTGGCAGTTTATATTCTCCTCCTTTAACTTTTCTGAACGCTTTTCTGACTATTTTAATCTCATACAGAAGATTCATTTTTGGTGGGACAATTAGCAGTGACATAACATACAATGACTTAACAAATAAAGTATGCCTGGGGTGACCTAAATATGATGATAATACGATCTTTTTTACACTTCACCTAATCAGGCAACTGTGTCAGCAGTTAGTCACACTGTCTGACGCAGTCAGAGGCCATGGAGTATTTGCAAGTCACCCAGCTCAGCAGAGCTGTTTTCACATTTAACTGTAAATGGAGATTATATGTTTCCATTTGTGGTGAGTCACACAATGTCGAAAAAGTTGCATGAGCACAAACGAACCTCTATGAACATGTATGTGGTTAAAGGCTCCTGTCGGATTCAATATAGCATACCAGCAGAGTAAATGTCCCACAGCCAGGACCTCGTTTGTGCACCTGAGTGTGGTTTAGCTGATTGCACTCCACTAAGGTACTGGTCCTTAATAGACGTTTAAAGAGCGCCAGCTGGTTAGAGTGAAATGTCGGGTGGCTGTGTGTTTGTTTCTGTTCTTACTTAGTAGTTGAAAAAGTAGTTTAAAAGAATTTGGTTTTCCTAAATGGTCTTTTTTTTATTTGAACCTTAGTATTTCTGTTATTTTGTTGCAATTTATGTTAATAATTGAATAATTGAGCTAAATGAAATGCATAAACTCTCCTTCCACCTCCCGGTCTCCAGTTGCTCTCGGACCAAGCATGCCCCAACATGAGTTCAATGCTGCCTGTCAAACGCTTAAGTTATCTCAGTCATAGCCGTGCTGCCTCAAATTACCAAAAATATAATTAATTCCCATCACCTCAAGTTACTTGCATCTCTTGTCTAAACAGACTAGGAACAGGGATTTCGACAAATAATCTTATGCTTTTTCATTTGGTGTCTAAAAACTATCAATGAACAACAGGTCATAGATTATATATATAAATTGTGTTTTCCATCACTTCCAGAGGAGCGAAACTGTCAAACCAATTATACTAGCTTTCTTTCAGCCTTCTGCCGCCTCTCTCACATATTTTGCCAGGAGGTCATGTGCAAATGGATGGTGGCAGCGCAGCCAACAGTCCAACATCCGGATATTGAGTTCTCTGTTATAGCAATAGCACCTTACGCTAGTTTACATTATTTGTATTTATTTATTCAAGCCTGTTTCCCCCCAGTTAGTTTTTTTCAGACTAAAATCTATATAATCGATGGCGCCTGTATTGTTTTGTGGATTAGGGTATCTATATTAACCAAAGTTTTTAATGAGTTTTGGTCTCCTAAACTAGTGATGTTATTATGACACAAAATTAATTTGTTAAAAAATGGGACAAGATGTTTAAACATAAATTGTGGAAAACGGTTTTAAATGACAAATTATGCAGGTCAGAGAAGCTGAGGACACAATTCAAATTTGTCTATGATGCAGACCAATAAAGTGCAGAGTTGTATAAAAAGGACTGCATAAACAACAAAATAGTGCTCTTAGAAACTTCCGGACATTCGTCTCTCTCTCTCTCTCTCTCTCTCTCTCTCTCTCTCTCTCTCTCTCTCTCTCTCTCTCTCTCTCTCTCTCTCTCTGTATCCGGGTGGTCAAGGCAGGGAGTACACAGTAGGAAGCAGAGGCAGACGTAGCCCAAATAAATTGGCCAGGTTGATTTTTACAGTGAAAAGGAGACACCTGAAAACTTTACAAAAACTTAAGAACAAAACAATCAGCATTTCTTAGCTAAACTTCAATTAACATTTACCACCAGTATTACCTATCCACTCCCCCCACCCAAACACACAAGGCACCTTTATATAATATCACCACACCACTTCCTGTCTACCACTTCCTGGCTGCCAGTTTCCTGATAAAATCACTCTCCGCCCACTTTTCATGTTTTATTACATCACACAGAGAAGCAGTGCAGCCATCTACAAACTGTACAAACATTATAAATACAGTGACAGACTTATTGCATTTTGTGTACTGTAGATGGGCATTGGGAGAGGAGAGTCCACTCCGTCTTGCTCAAGCAGTCTCGCCCCCCCACCTCTTCCCTACCAAGCCAGATAAGCTAGTGTTCGATTTGATTGGCATCCAATTGACTCCTTTGGGATATCGAATATGTTCTCATAAGTGAATTAAAAAATGATTGCTCGAGAAAGAACACTGCTTGTGAACTGCACATCAATCATTTGAAAGACACACACAATGACCATGGTTGGGAACACACAAAACTACTTCCATAGACATAGGGTTTTACATCAGAATTCAAAATTGTTGAATTTATGGCTCATAGTTTATATAAATAATTTACTTTGGTGTAGATGTAGCAATGGCTGAATCACCGCTGGATTTATTTAATATCTATGTCACTGTTGTTTCTTTGCCTCTTAAGGTGCATCTAATTAAGACTACACGGAAGTTTGATCATTTTCTCTAGGTTATTTCCTATACCCATCATTCACCCTCAGATGTGTGGAACTAACCACAATTAATCAATCATTGCTTTAACTTCGTAATAAAAATTATAGCGATAACAGGAGGAGACACTATTTTCTATGTTCTGTGGCTTAGTACAACTTTTTTTAAGGAAGGATCAATTCCACGAAACATTTAGCATCTGTGTACCAAAATCACTTGTTTGTCTCTCAACCCTTTGAAACACTCACTACGTTTTTTTTATGTATTATTATTCCACTGATCTGAGCTCCAAATGCAAAGATGCCAAAGCACTAAGCCTTCAAATGTGTGATTTTTTTCTAAAAGCCTCTAAAAGCAATCTCTGCCTGACTGACCCCTGACAGCTGCATATCTCTTCATTTCTCTCTCAACCGGCGCTTCATTCGCTTGTAAAGCTTTGAGTCACACACCTCTGTCTGACAGCACAAGTCTTCATTATATCCATGCAAACAAAGTACCCAATAGTCAGAAAACTAAAACTATCCCCCCAACCCCCCCATCAGCATACGTAGAAGTTGATTTATATTGTATTCTCTCAACGGAATTTCTTTGTATTTTAGGATTCTCTTTGTTGTTTTACTGCTCTGTACAAGCCTGACATGGTTAATTCATTAACCCATGCATATGCTACAATGTGGTTGTAAGACAATTCAGTTTTCTTTAATATGATGAGGATTTCTTCAGTCTAGTGTATCCAAATTTTCCTGCGCCATGCATCTACAAGGTTAAATTCCATATAAACTTTCTTTTATTTTTCTCTTTATTAACTTTTATTTTAAACCCGTTGTTAATATTTCAGTCAGACTCGGTAAAACATGACAACATAAGTATGATGTGTGGAGTGCATTTCAGTGATTTAGGATATTTAGGTTTTTCCCCCCTGACTTTTCATGCACCCCTGAAATACACACACACACACACACACACACACACACACACACACACACTAAGATTTCCAGATAATTAGACAATGTTTATTTGCAGTAGTTATTTGAATGTTACTCTACCCTCCCTTTTCCTAAGAATCTATATGCAGCAGTACCCTCCCTCCTTTTGAAATTAGACTGCAGGCTCTATCATTAGATCGAATGGCAAGTCTTTATACAAAGTGCTTTGCATAATTGCATACCAAAGCTAGAATAGCCACCCTCAAATTTTATGGGTCACATAGCATCAACAATTGCCACATTGTTATCCACCAAACTCCAGCCAAACCTGAACAAGAAATGAAAAGATATCTTACTTAATAAAAAAAATTCATTATCAAAATTCATATATTTCTCATAGTGACATAGTGAAATATATAATGGCAACTTGTTTTAAATATAATTTATGAAGCATGTATGAATTTTGAGTGGATGCAATCAGTGGCTGCACACAGCACATAAAACATGTATTTAAATGAATATATGCAATCATTTTCTTTTTACCTTTGTTTTTCTGACAGTTTTTTATTTATTTATTTATTTATTTTTGGCACCTGGATTGGCTGGATTTCTTTTGTTAGTACTACTGATCTAACATATAACGGAACCGTTCCTATTTAATATAAAGATTTCTATTTTATCTTTATTTTTTAAATCTAATTTTATTCTGCACTTCTATACATTACTCCTGCCAACACTACAGTTTCAACTAATAGTTATATTAATACTACTACTACTACTATTCATAATTTAAAAAACTTTATTTGTGGTTTCTAAAATTTGATTAATTGGATTTGTATTGACATAAACTGGAACCAAACAACCTGCTATTGGAATGTTTGTTTAAATGTAATTGTTTTCCTCTTTGTCAGTTATTTTTCTACTCATGAAAAGAAAGAAAAAAAAACTTTAAATGCTGTTATATAAAGTGTGATTAGGGGGTTGCAAACATATTGATTTGGTCCCACAAAAATGAATGTTGTAAAAGTGTTTGATATTTTATTTTATGTTTTCTTCTTTTTCCACTCTCATTATGCAAGGAATTTTTACTATTAATAATATTGTATTCCAATATGAGCTTAGATTATATCAAATACAGATCAGTTGAGATATATTTGATTATTTGATTAAGGTTAAAAAAAAATTAAATGTATTTATTTTTTATTGTGATTTTGTTGTGACCGTAATGTTAAAAAAATGGTTCTGCTTTGAACTCTAAGTTAGTTTTCAGGAAAAGACTTTGATAGTTATACATTTTTGTATCGCAGCATAAAAAAAATAAATAATAATAATTCTTGCCCATTAATTTATTAAGGATACATAATTAATTGTTTCATGTTGTTGTTGTTGGTGGTGTTGTTATTATTATTATTATTATTATTATTATTATTATTATCACCATGGTTTGATTGCATTGTGCTTCGTTTAATGCTGTTTATTAAGAAACTCGGTCGTATGTTTAAATATGAAATGAAGATAGTATATAATGTATACTAATAAGCACAATCAAATTAATACAACATTAAATATTTTAAAGTAGGTTAAATTGTTTTACAAAGGTTTTATTACTCACCTTTCAATGTACAAATCTGAAATAAGTTTATATCGGAGGTACTTTGCACCATATATTGGGCCAAACTCATATGATAAATTAAACTAAAGCATATAAATATATGACAACAAAATATTTTCCAGGGCAACTCATGGAGCAAATAGTGCTTTTACAATTTTAATTGGTTCAGCTGGAAAGAAGCGTATTATTACATTCATATGAGGTTACATAAATTAAAAGGCTTCCAAAAATGATAGGAAACATTTATATATTTTCATTTTCTTCTGAACCAGAAAAAATAGAAAAATACAAACTTTGTAAAATGAATTACATTTTAATTTCTATGTCATTGTTAAACAGTCTCACAATAAATGAGACATAAGTGATGATTTGGTTTCTTCATTTGATTTAATTATAAAATAATCGTTTTTGTCTTTCATTCTATCACAGCAAGTGATGGAGGGCAAAAAATATTTTCTTTAAGTAAAATAAATCTAGAATTAGCTATAACTATAATCATAATTTGTTAAGAACATCATAATTTCAAAAACAAACTCTAATATTAACAGTATTTAATATACGAAAAGTACTTCAATTTAATTATTTTGTATATATTTTTGATAAAACTGTCAAATTAAAATTGGTTTAACTGTCTATGTGATTTGTTACTATTTCAGTTATAATTGTTGTTACCAACATAGCAATGATAATAATCTGTATGGATAGTAATGTACTGTATATTTAGTCATTGTATTCAAAGTTTTTGGTCAGCAGGGGCCAACAAAGAGACTTGTCCATTTGGAATTTAAATTTAAATAAATTACTACTGTGTAATTACCTAAAGTTGCTTTATTTTTATTGAAAATATCATATGCAAAGGTCAGAATCCAATGCTCATGATGAGGCCAAATTAAGGCAAATGTATAATATCTACAACAGAATTCATCGTATAAAGTATACCAAATTAATTTGAGAAAGTAAAGTGAACCTAAACAGTCGAAAAGGTATTTCCCAGAGAAAGAAAAAAAAATCTCTAATAGTTTATAATAGCATAATAAAATTAAATTAAAAATTGCAGTTTGCAAAACAGCACCATCTTGCTTTTTGAATGGAAAATACATACAGAAAAATTTGCTAGGCTTTGTATAATTCATTTTTAAAAGATCCAATACTAGGAGTATCACTTTAGAAAAAAAGAAAAAAAGAACAGATTAAGTGTTTAATGCTCCTCTCTTTCAAAACAGTCTTTTTTGTTAATAAACAGCTTTTTAAATATAAATTCCTCGTGTATATATAAACATTTTTGTTTTTTAATATTAATATGGACTATCTTTATAAACACAAACAAATCAAAAAGTGCGATCAAAAAACGTTGCATTTTTTATTTTTCATTTTATTTTGTGTGTATCCATTCATTTACAAGCGGTGTGTTCCAACGTAAAGGTGTATTATGGATAGTAGCCTATTTGTCTCACCTGATTTCAGAAACCCGCCTAAGGTTTTTGTTAATGTGTTGGGTTTATTAAACTCTTTACACAATTAATCATAACAGACACCTAAACATAGTGTTATTATTATTATTTTTAATGTATGAATTACATTGAAGAAAACCTATGCATTAAAATGCATTGAACTGAGGAGTAAATGTCTTTCGTTGCAGTGCAAATTTAGTGCGGGAAAAAAACTCCTGTCATATGGCCTCACAACGATTTACATTATCAATAATAATAATAATAATAATAATAATAATAATAATAATAATAATAATAATAATAATAATAATAATAATAATAA
>JAOYSI010074048.1:3699-17144 GCA_025775065.1 Hiodon alosoides | reverse complement strand
AAGCAGAACCAGGCTGAACCAGGCAGCCGAAACAAGCAGCCCAACCGAGCAGCTGAACCAGGCTGAACCGAGCAGCCGATCAGAGAAGCAGAACCAGGCTGAACCAGGCAGCCGAAACGAGCAGCCAATCAGAGAAGCAGAACCAGGCTGAACCAGGCAGCCGAAACAAGCAGCCCAACCGAGCAGCTGAACCAGGCTGAACCGAGCAGCCAAATCTAGCAGCCAATCAGAGCAGCCGATCAGAGCAGCCGATCAGAGCAGCTGAACCAGGGCGAACCGAGCAGCCAATCAGAGCGGCCGAACCGAGCAGCCAATCAGAGCAGTAGAACCGAGCAGTCCAACCGAGGCAGCCAAGTAATAGGGGAATAGCATTTAATCCATATCCAGGAATATTAGATTTAATTAAAAATAAAAACAAAAAATTCCCTGTGATCATTTTTAAATCAACACCAAGAAGAATGTCCGAGTCACTCTGGTGCAGTGTGATCCTGTGGGCTTTGTGTCGGTGCCGGTGCCGGAGGTGAAGAGGGGGAGAAGCCCTCGGGGGTCGGCCGCAGGACAACTCCCGGATCTGTTCGCCGGGGCGACTCTCGGAACAAAGGAGTCTGGGCTCCCGCTGGCCCGCTTTTTTTTAACGTCGCTGATCCAGCTGACAGCTTTTTGTTTGCAGAGGAATAAAAATCAAAACAAGGCCAGATCAGATGTGGATTCTGACCCAGCCTTTGGATTAGGAATGATAAACTCAGGGCGCCTCCAGTTCCGGGGGGGTAGAACCATTCCCTCTAAGTGCCCACGGCAGCGCTCTGCTTGGCTCCAGATGTATCATTACTGATTAGCCGGCGGGTCAAAGTTTTGATTTAATTCTAGTCTACAAATGATTATCAGGCGCTGAGAGTGGCTTTGTCGTTTGCAATTTGCAGGGTGGATTTTGTGAGTGTCAATGTGGTCCCGGCCCAACTGGTGGCGCTGTCCATCACATCCCGGCAGGGAGCCTCAGGCGTGCTGCCGCTGCGGGCCCGAAGGGAGAACGTGATCCATCCCGTCATTTTGCTTGGGTTGCCAACCATGCTAGCTATAGTTTATATTAGTGCTTTAATGTTCACAGCGGGTTTGTTCACCCCTGACAAGAAGGGCATACAGGGCATCTCACAGGCTGGCAGTTACTACACTGCTCCTCTGCTTGGTGATTGGCTTCTGTCTCCGCAAGTAAACAGAGAACCTTCCTGCTGATACCAGTGTTCCCAGCAGAGGCTAACAGATGGCGCCACTCCCAGGCTGCAGTGAACCAAGCTGGGAGGACTGGGGCACGGAGAAGCCGTCGGGAGCGGTCCCCGCACGCAGAGGGAAGTGTGCGGTCGACAGGTGAAGATTTGCACGGATCCCGCACACAGAATCACAGGTCATCAGGTGATGTTTTGCGCGGACCCTGCACACAGAGGGAAGTGTGCGTTCGACAGGTGAAGCTTTGAGAGGATCCCGCATGCAGAGGGAAGTGCGCGGTTAACAAGAAGTGGCGGTCGACAGATGAAGCTTTGCAGGGACCCCACATGCAGTGGGAAGTATGCGGTCGACAGGTGAAGTATTGCGCGGACCACATAAGCAGAGGGGAGTGTGCGGTCAACAACGAGTTGCAGTCGACAGATGAAGCTTTGCAGGGACCCCACATGCAGTGGGAAGTGTGCGGTCGACAGGTGAAGCATTGCGCAGACCACATAAGCAGAGGGGAGTGTGCGGTCAAAAACGAGTTGCGTTCAACAGATGAAGCTTTGCATGGAATTGTACAAACAAACACATTAGTAGTTTTTTCAACCCCAGGTGCCAAGGGCCCAACTAGTTTTCTGTTTTGGCTCCAGTCAACCTCCTAATTAATTAGTCTTGATTGAGCCGTTACCATAATACTCCCCAGGATTCCACATCTCTTGACGGTTGTTGGCTGTAGGGCCTGTGGTTTTCAACACGTGATTCATCTTAACTTGCCTTTCATTACTACGTATTCCATAAAAAATGTAATAATAATAAGTCAGTCAGTTCATTTGTTTTCAGTTTAGCCAAGTTAACCACTTAACACTCACCTGCACGTACACCTGCTAGGGACCCCTGTGCCCGTTATTAGAATGCCACACTTGTACACACAAGTAGAAACTTGTGCTGTGATCTAAACTTTAACTCTAAATCTCACTCAAAGACAAGCCCAAGAAACACAGACCATCGACACAACTCACAGATACAAAGCAGCCCGAGGTTGGTGTACATCTTTACTAACGGATCGTCAGCCTGACAACAGCTCATGTTACTGCAGAATCATGATGACACCCCTGATAGTGGGATATCACACCAGTACCAGTCTCGCGTGTCAAGAAACGTCTATTTAACTGACTTTTCATTAATGGGATATCACACCGACACAGGCTCTTTAGTGGTACAACATCACACTGACACCACCGGCTTATTACTGAAAATCACGCAGCATTATGATAAAATATATGAGCTAGTGCCCAAAATAGTCACTTGACAGTGTCACTCTCTTCCTAATAACACACTGGAGCGGATTCTTAATGGAATCCCACACTCAATCTAGGCCAAGCGTTATTAGCAGGGAGTCTCACAGACAGCAGCACATTACGGACTCCTTGTTTGTAGAAATCTCCCGTCTCTTAATGAGTTGCCTGTTCCACAGAGTCTGGGTCCTCACACTGATAGAAAGCTGATCCCCGGACCCCAGATAGCAACGTCCGCTAGGGCGCCGCATCCGTTGGGTGAACACTTGCCAACACTGGCTTTATGGCACCATCTTTCAATCTGTTCCCCTGGTCCTCCACTCATCACCCTCATCCCTTCCCTGGTCCTTCACCTGTCACCCTCATCCCTTTCCCAGGTCCTCCACCTGTCACCCTCATCCCTTCCCTGCTCCTCCACCCATCACCCTCATACCTTCCCTGGTCCTCCACCCGCCACCCTCATCCCTTCCCTGCTCCTCCACCCATCACCCTCATACCTTCCCTGGTCCTCCACCTATCACCCTCATACCTTCCCTGCTCCTCCACCCATCACCCTCATCCCTTCCCTGGTCCTCTACCTATCACCCTCATACCTTCCCTGGTCCTCCACCTATCACCCTCATACCTTCCCTGCTCCTCCACCCATCACCCTCATCCCTTCCCTGGTCCTCTACCTATCACCCTCATACCTTCCCTGGTCCTCCACCTGTCACCCTCATCCCTTCCCTGCTCCTCCACCCGTCACCCTCATCCCTTTCCCAGGTCCTCCACCCATCACCCTCATCCCTTTCCCTGGTACTCCAGCCGTTACCCTCATCCCTTCCATGCTCCTCCACCCTTCACCCTCATACCTACTCTGCTCCTCCACCCATCACCCTCATATCTACTCTGCTCCTCCACCCATCACCCTCATACCTTCCCTGGTCCTCCACCTATCACCCTCATACCTTCCCTGGTCCTCCACCTATCACCCTCATCCCTTCCCCGCTCCTCCACACGTCACCCTCATCCCTTTCCCTGGTCCTCCAGCCATTACCCTCATCCCTTCCCTGGTCCTCCACCCATCACCCTCATCCCTTTCACTGGTCCTCCAGCCGTTACCCTCATCCCTTCCCGGGTCCTCCACCCATTACCCTCATCCCTTCCCTGGTGGTTCTTCACTTCATCGCCAGGTCGCCTCCCATCAACACCCCTCCCCATGCCACCCATCTCCCCGGGGTAGGATACATAAATGAGTGAGCATGCATGCAGGCCAGTGATTGTCCGGCGCTGTGTTAATTGGCCAGGAAGATCAAGGCCCCCCGTTGACAGAGTGCAGGGCCACTGTGCCAGCCGACGACAGGCTCTTTACAGGGGAATCGACAAAACGCTTACAGCACACCTTTTCACCTGCCTCCCCACCATCCATAATGTAAATGTGAGAAATCGGATGGAGAAAAAGACCCTCTCTCTCTTCCTCTCTCCCCTCTCGTTGTCCCTTTTTGGGGCTGTTCCCGGGTACTCAGCGAGCACTGATCCCATAGGATAGCCGTCCATTGAAAAACTCATTAAGGCTCACTGTGTCGCTGCACCCCCGCCCTTCCCTTCCCTACCCTTGTCCCCTCGCCAGTCTGCCCACCACCCCACCCCATTCGCTCTAGGAGGAGCAGCTGCTGAAATATTTATTGATCTGTTTTTCTCAGCTTTATTTATTCGGGCCACGACAACGGGGCCGAAAAACCCCGCCGGCAAGGGACGGCAGAGGCGCTGGAATTCACAACGCTTAACTATTACTGGACATTTGTTGCTGCCTGCATCCCTTTCAGAACTGTGGAATTCAGTGGAGGTATGAAGAAGATAACATGTCAACAGCAAGTTGTGGCCCGGGGAAAATCCAACCGCACTCAGGAGCCAACAATTAAAGGGCTTTAAAAGCCCTGGGTGGAAGTACTGGGTGGAAGGTTTGGAAGAAAAGGGTCAGACTGGAAGGGTCTGTGTTTTGAAGGGTTTATTTAGGTTAAATGTTTGACAATATGTTTTATTTTATTTTTCCCTAATGTAGGTGATTCCTTTTGAGTTTCTTCCTATTGGTTAAGAAACGCCAACTAAAAGGCGTACACCCTCCCCCTGTGGGTGGGTGTACAGCTCCGACTACAGTCTCCAGCTGATCTCGGACCGAGTACACCCCAGCGTGCTATAGAGGTGTATCTTTTTGCTATATTTGTTTTTCAAGTGCATTTGTCACTGTGACGATGCAGGCTTAGGCTGGCTTTACCAACATCGCCACCATTCTAATCTGGTAAATTTTTAACATTTTAATTAGCTTAGTGTGCTCAATTGATTATTGTAAATATGCAAGTATGCATGGCCTATACAACTGTGATTTGGAGCAATTAATTCATTTTAATTTGTTCATTTATTGATCGTTGGCAGCAGGTAACAGGACGATTGGAAGAAACGGTCTAAGCTCCTGATGGGAACAGCCGCAGGAATGGCAGAAATAGAGCTGTTCCAGTCTTTTAGGGGGCGAGTTTGTTTGGTTGTATTTTTTCACTTTGCCAAAATAGTCCGTCCCTATTTCGCTATAAAGTAAAGACCAGCCCTGTATCCCCGTTTGTGCGTCCTTATTGGGTAGTCTCTTTTATAAAAATCGTATCGTTTGCTTCTTCATAAAGTTGTGCTAGCCCTGATGTGAGGGGGCCAGGCTATGGTTTCATGGTTGTTTAAAACTGCTTCAATAGTAACGGCTCTCGTATCGTTAATAGAATTTGAAGGTCCTCTGTATTTGTCCTCCGAGCACCTTGCTTAGCTATGTTCATCATGACAGTCAAATTCTAATACGCTTCCAGGTATTAAGATTTTCTATTGACCGTTACAGCTGCATTTTTCTTTTACACCAACCAAATTTGCCATTATATATCCTGTCCCTGCTGTTGTTAACAGTCAGATGTTTCACACCAACCAAACTCTGAAGAGTGACGTGCCTGGTCTCTTCAATACACTCAGAGAGGAATTTAAACTTGTGACTGAATAATCAGGTCTGTGTGACTTTGTTCAAGGGCTTGACTGAGGAGTGCATGTGTGTGTGTGAGGTTGCCTCTCTTTCTTCCTAACATCTTTCTTTCCTACCTACTGTGATACTGGTCACAGTGCAAGCAGTCTGCTTTAGTATCCAGAATTGCAATAATCTGGCCACACCAAGCTGGGAACACAACTGTTCCCCTGGTAGGATTTTCATCATAATTATGGGTCTATCACAGTACATTAATTAAACTGTACTGCAGTAAACTGGGGCAGTGTGGGGAGGCCTGCAACGCTGGTGCCTTGCTTAACCCAACATGGATTTCACGTGAATGTGACATGCTTAAAGACACACACACACACACAAACAAACACACATACGCACACTAACGCACAGACACACACACACACACACACACACTCACAAACTTACACGCACGCGCACACTCACACACACACACACGCTAGGCACTGCCAGAATTAACGTTTAGACCTCGCCATTGATTTGCTGGCGAGCCACTTGTCTCCAATAATGAGGACAGTGAATGCACCGGGACCCCTGTTCGCCTCAGCTCCCTTAGGAGCAACCGCCGGCGCTAATCTGAATTATATTCCCTACACCACTAAAATCAGCCACCCACACACACACACACACTCACACGCACAAATGCATGCCCATACACACACACACACACACACACACACACACATATTCACACACAAGCAGACACACACACACTCACACGCACACACACACGCATGCACATACAAACTCACACACACACACTCACATGCACACATGCACACACACGCACATACACACACACACTCACACGTACACTCACAAGCAGACACACACACACTGACACACACACACACACACACACACACACACAAAATCTCTCAGGATAGCTTAATCCATAGCTCCTGCTAAATGAGTCTGGGGAGAAGGGGATGGCATTTCCCCATACCATTATCCCATTTTATTTCCCTATGCCCATATTTATAAGAAACCAATGAATGTTATTTATGTCCGGGGAGGGAGGTGTATAAATATATAGACCTGTTCCTCATGCCTGCGTCTGCGCCTGCCTTGCCATCTCATTGATTTACCATGTACCATCTTTTGTGGAGGAATTGTTTAAATTCATTGCGCTGGTAGCCAAGGTAAAGAACAGTAATAAACTGCTGTGTGTATCTTTCTTTTCTGCTCTGCATGGGTTTGTGTGTGTGTGTGTGTGTGTGTGTGTGTGTGTGTGCGCGTGTGTGTCAGGGGTGTGTGTGTGTGTGTGTGTGTGTGTGTGTGTGTATGAGTGAGTGTGAGTGATTGTGTGTGGGATTATGAGTGAGTGTGTGAGTGTGAGTACAGGGAGTGTGTGTGTGTGAGTGCGTGTGAGTATGAGTGTGTGTGTGAGTGAGAGCATGAGTGATTGTGTGAGAGTATGAGTGAGTGTGTGTGTGAGTGCGAGGGAGTGTGTGTGTGTGAGTGCGTGTGAGTATGAGTGAGTGTGAGTATGAGGGAGTGTGTGTGTGTGAGTATGAGTGAGAGTGTGTGTGTGTGTGAGTGAGTGCGTGTGAGTATGAGTGTGTGTGTGAGTGTGAGCATGATTGATTGTTTGTGTAAGTATGAGAGAGTGTGTGTTTGTTAGTGCGTGTGAGTATGAGTGAGTGTGAGTATGACTGTATGTGTGAGTTTACCTCTTACAACTGAATTTACTCTTTTCCCACTTGTGTTAAGTATCACATTTCATCATCATTTCAGCGAGTGAAATCATTCAGGGAAACATTATTCATGGCACTTGATGGGAGAAACCAAGGTTTAAATGGAACTCTTCCAGTAATCAAACATAGTAAAACTACTTGTCCTGGTTTGAATTTATTTCCACTTTGCTTATATTAATATATAATAACTACAGGTATAATTACCATCAGGTCTAGCTCTAATTATTATTTTATGGCTCAGGCAATTTTTCTGTTTATTAAATTAATTGGGGATAATTCCCAGAGCATAACTCACACCCCAGCCCCATGCGAGCTATAGGACCACAGCTCTGTGCCCCTGACCAATAAGGTTAATCTCTGCACCCCTAACCACTGAGGTTCATCTCTGTGCCCCTAACCAATAACACTGCATAACGTGTGAGGTGCTAGGCTAATCCCTGCCCCCTGACCAATAAGGTTAATCTCTGCGCCCCTGACCAATGACACCGCATAATGTGTGAGGCGCTAGGTTCATCATAGGCTCAAGTCTTTTACAGTCTTACACATTTGGTTCTGTAATAGGGCCTCCATATTTTTGCGCTAGGCAGACTCTTCTCCTGGGCACCAATTCCTTTTTACATCGTACTGTTTGGCATCTCGCCTCTGCCAGCCTTTGTCCAACAGGTGCCACGAAGACTCACTGCCGTCAAGCCTGCTGCTCTCCACACTGCATCATCCCTGTCACCCCAGCAAGCCCCTTCTTCTTGCCGATAAAATCAATAAAGCCTGGGTTTCTAAACTGGGAGACGGAACCAGGCACTAAAAACAGGCACAGGCACAGGCACATATAAACCACAAAAAAACAGACATGCAGGCCAGAGAGGGAGACCAGCGGAATTGATCAAATTCAAAGGAGAAAAAGAAGACCCCTCTAGATCAGGGACACGGGGCATCTGCTGATGCTGGCAGCACAAGCTGCCAGCCATCTCTCCGTCTCCCAGCCAAAGCCGGTGATCCGGCGGAGCGGCGTGCAAACAGCAGTCCCAGAAAACATGTGCCTTCTCTTCATCCCTCTTGACCCCTACATTCCCATGGAGCCCACCGGATCCTGCCTGGGCTGGCGCTGTGGAGGGCAGCCGAGGAGGTAGCAGTGGTTTACAATACCGTCCATCCTGCAGGGCTGTTTAAGAGCAGAAGTACTTATGGCTCTGTCCATACTTGTGCGTGTTTCAAAAAATCTTTTTAAAAAGCTTTGGGGCAGCGTGCTGCATTATTGGCCTTAATTAGCATTCATGAGGGAAGTCTGAGGTAGATTATCTCTGCACGGCCACCGAGGCACTCAGGCGACGCGTTGCGGCTCTGAGACCACAGTAGGATCAAGCATAGCCCTGTGAAGTTTTGGTTATGGAACCTGCCTTCCAGCTTGAATGTCCCAGGCTCAAGTACCTGGAAGGGCACCTGTGAGAAAGGCTCTAACCCTGAAATAACTGGAAAAGGGTGCGTTTTTAAGCGATGTCCTGGGTAAGTGTATGTTTGTCAGTGTTGTCCTGGGTAAGTGCGGGTTTGTAAGCGTTGTCCTAGATAAGTTTGTGTTTCTAAGTGCAGTCCTGTATAAGTTTGGGTTAGTAAGCGTCATCCTGTTTAAGTGTGCGTTTTTAAGCGATGTCCTGGGTAAGTGTATGTTTGTCAGTGTTGTCCTGGGTAAGTGTGGGTTTTTAAGCATTTTCCTGGGTAAGTGTATGTTTGTCAGTGTTGTCCTGGGTAAGTGTGGGTTTTTAAGCATTTTCCTGGGTAAGTGTATGTTTGCAAGCATTGTCCTAGGTAAGTGTGAATTTGTAAGCATTGTGCTGGATAAGTGTGCATTAGATAGCATTGTCCTGGGTAAGTTTGTGTTTGTAAGCATTGTCTTGGATAAGTGTAGGTTTGTAAGCTTTGTGCTGGGTAAGTGTGGCTTAGTAAGCATTGTCCTGTTTAAGTGTGCATTAGTAAGCATTGTCCTGGTTAAGTGTATGTTTGTGAGAGTTGTCCTGAGTAAGTGTGAGCTGGTAAGCATTGTTTTGGGAAAGTGTGCGTTTGTAAGAGTTGTCCTGGATAAGTGTGCGTTTGTAAGCACTGTCCTTGGTAAGTGTTCATTTGTAAGCATTGTCCTGGATAAGAGTGGGTTTGTAAGCGTTGTCCTGGATAAGTGTTGTTTTGTAAGCGTTGTCCTGGATAATTGTGGGTTTGTAAGCGGTGTCCTATTTAAGAGTACGTTAGTAAGCGTTGTGCTGGGTAAGTTTGCATTTGTAAGTGCTGTCCTGGGTAAGAGTGCCTGTTAGGCAAGAACTAAAATAAATCAAAGTGCTACAGTAGAAATGCTATGAAATATTTTAAATAGGGGAAGATTTGCCTAAGATGATTTAAGAAACTCACACCAGTTTACAGTGTTCATGATATTCAACTGGAGCTGTGGGCAAGGATCAACGAGATGGTGTTCATTAATGTCCACACTGGATGCCCGTTTGACCCTAACAGTTCAAACACACACTGATATGAGTAAGACTGGCCATGCCCAGACTATCAAACTAGTAGGTTTCTTTAGGTGCCCATAACGATAACGATTATATTTGCAGTATTCTGAACATACGTCTGAACTTATGAATGAAACGTGAACTGTATCATTAACGTAAGAAACACTATTAGGTTAACAACGCTAACACCACCAGGGCTTCCGCCTGGAAGAGAGATGGGGCATACTAATAATTACTGATAGTTACACAGAGCATGTGAAATGTGAGCATGGCTGCAGAAAATCGCGGAATTAATGCCGTGAAATTTAATTTGTTTTTACATTTCTCAAAACTCAAAGCAATGCAATTCACATTCACTGTGTTGCCTGCCTGTATTATAGCACACTATGGCTAATTGTTTTCAATATAATTAAGCTCCGATGTATACCACGGTACTCAGTGGCTGTTCCATAATTTTGAGTTGATTCGCCCCGTACCTTTCGCACTGAGAAGTGCCGGACAGATGGCTACTTATTTTGCTGGCGGTTAACCCAACACCATTTCCCACTGGTTTATATTATTAATGGATGGATTGTTTATTTATTTCTCGATTCCCCGCTCTGTAATGTCAGTTTAATTGAGCCACGCATGTGTGCAGACGCGGTCGTATTGGAGCGCTCTGAAGACGACAGCAGAAGAACGGCAATTCACCGCCAATGTCAGTTGTGCGCATGGATAGCCGAGAAACGCGGGACGGTGTAAAATATAATACCTGCAGGGGATCCGCATGTCGGCAGTTTCAATATTTCATTTATTGTCATGGACAATCGATTCTTAATACATCGGACAAATATAATTATACATGGATGCCCCACACGATTCCCCTACTGCAGTGTATATTACCACCGCCGATTCGTGACGCGGTATCTTCCTAAAAAAATAATAATTACGACAACTACAGTGTCATATGAATCGTCCGGATGTGCGCGTAAAGCAGTGCAATTATCCCACCCGTGTACGATGATTAAAATGCACGGGAGAATTTAAGATGGGGGGGTCTCGCCGCAAACACGTTTTTTAATTCCAGTCAGGGGTGGGGGGGCTCTCGTGCGGGAGAGACGGGGCTATGGGTACTACAACCCGAGAAGCGTACGTGCCGGGACGATTAAAAGGCGCCTGTTGTTCATTCCAGACTACGATGATCCGCAAAGAGTCTGAGTCGAGCATTGCAATCGATGGTATAGATACTTCTCGTTACAGTATGTATAGGCTGAAGTCTGAAGCTAAAATACCAAACCGCATAAACGTAACCCTCCGAGACATAAATAACAACGCGCCAGTGGGTAACAGCTGTTTCTGATCATAACTTAGTTAAATTAGTATAAATAAATAAAAACCAGTACTTTGGGGAAGTGATACAGGTTACATATTTCGTGTGTACTAACGTATAGCAAATACACATAAACCCACCACACAACCCCTCTCTCTCTCTCTCTCTCTCTCTCATACCCGCACGCAAGCACACGCACAATCATCTTCCAAATAAAAACAAAAGAGAGCTCGCTGTACCGAAGGCACAGATGATTTACAAGCAGGTACACCCCCAGCATGAAGGGCGAGCGACATTGGTATGCAACTCCTGCTATGTAACAGAAACAATGCAGGAGAGATGCAGACGTGTAGCTACATTATCGATCATACATCAAAGTACAGCAATGTAACTCCTTACCTTTCGACACCACGACGAGAAGGAACACGGCGAACGCGTTTCGCAAGGCTGTGCAGCTCATGTTGGGGTTTCAGCTGATTTTTTTTCTTTATTAGCTAGAATTATAGTCTCCTTTCTGTCACCTTTGGGACGCTTCAAAACGCAACCTTTATTTCTATGTGTTTTAATTGCTGACAACCAAAATAAAATGAAATAGCTCTCAACTGTGGTTTCAGAGAAGAGCGAGAATAATATTAGAACCAAAAACAAAAAACACTCTTATTCCCCTTTTCTTTTTCTCTTCTCAAGTACCCCAGTCAAAAACAGTGGTGATGAACGATGTTTTTCAAACGACACAAAATCCGTCTATGCAAAAAAATATATATATTTCCAAAAATGAGTGAATATGTATGTAAATATTTCACAGACCGACGTTCAAAAGCGCACACATAGAATGGCTCAAGACAAAAAACGGAGCAGACCAATGACTGTCGCAAATGTTTGGTAAGAAATGTAGAACTGTAAAATGTGTCTGTTCAGTTCTTTTTGCCCTTTTTTCCTCCCACGTCGCCTTCAGTATTCAGTGCGTTTTGTAGCTCTGCACTCGATGCATCACAAGAAGAAGGACCGAAAGCTTCGAGTAAGAAAACTGTGATTGACAGTTTCAGGAGAACTTCCTTCCACCAATAGTCGCTGCCAAGGAAGAGGGCGGGATTTCAAATTGCTCTGAGAAGGCGGGCCAAGGTGGCAGCGTAACCAATGAGGACTGCTGGTTAGCCGGGAAAGAGGCGAGAACGCCGCTGTGATAATACAATGTGATTTATAGTGCGCTTAGTATTGCTGCAGTATTCGGAGAAACAACTGGTCGACAGGGGACGGATGTTATAACTATAGTACAAAGACAAAGACACCGATATATAGAGAGAGCGCAGGTGGGGTGGATTAAGAAGAAGATAGAGGAAGATATATGCGTTATGCTGGGAATGTCCCTGGGGTGGGGGCGTGTTGTTGATAAGAGCATGTGTAGGTGGGCAGGTGTCTAAAAATTACAGAGGAAAAAGATAGTAGTAAAGACGAAGCATAGTAGTGTGAAACAGACCCCATAGTATATGCATGTTTAAAGGAATGTGTATTAAATATGTTTGCGGATTGGCAAATTAAGTGAGTAAGCATATGAAAAAAGGCCTATATTTAAGAGCAGGATACAGTCGAAGAGTATGAAAAACATTACCAAATCAACTCTAAAACCCCCCTCAAAGTAACACTTTGGATGTATCATTGGATGAGTGAATGCTCCAGTGACTTTCCATGCTCTGCAGCAGGAGTTTCCATGCTTTCCATTCCTTGCTCTGCAGCGGGAGTTTTCATACTCTCCATTCCATGCTCTGCAGCGTGAGTTTCAATGCTCTGCAGCGTGAGTTTCTATGCTTTCCATTCCATGGTCTGCAGTGTGAGTTTTCATGCTCTGCTGCGTGAGCTTCCATGCTCTCCAGCGTGAGTTTGTATGCTTTCCATTCCATGGTCTGCAGCGTGAGTTTCCATGCTCTGCTGCGTGAGTTTCCATGCTCTGCTGCGTGAGTTTCCATGCTCTCCAGCATGAGTTTCTATGCTTTCCATTCCATGCTCTGCTGGATGAGTTTCCATGCTCTCCTTTCCATGCTCAGCAGCGTGAGTTTCTATGCTTTCCATTCCATGGTCTGCAGCGTGAGTTTCCATGCTCTGCTGCATGAGTTTCCATGCTTTCCATTCCATGCTCTGCTGCATGAGTTTTCATGCTCTGCTGCGTGAGTTTCCATGCTCTGCTGCGTGAGTTTCCATGCTCTCCAGCATGAGTTTCCATGCTCTCCTTTCCATGCTCTGCAGCGTGAGTTTTCATGCTCTGCTGCGTGAGCTTCCATGCTCTCCAGCGTGAGTTTCCATGCTTTCCATTCCATGCTCGGCTGCGTGAGTTTTCATGCTCTGCTGCGTGAGTTTCCATGCTCTGCTGCGTGAGCTTCCATGCTCTGCTGCGTGAGTTTCTATGCTTTCCATTCCATGGTCTGCAGCGTG
>JAOYSI010074047.1:0-19069 GCA_025775065.1 Hiodon alosoides | reverse complement strand
CTTTCTTTTATATTTTTTTTTTTTTTTTTTTTTTTATTATTTTTTCTGTTTTTTGATTTATTTTTTTCTTTTTCTTTTGTTTTCCTTTTCTTTTTTGTTCTTGTCGTCCCCCCCCCCCCCCCCCCCCCCATTACCATGAGTCTCTGTCTGCGTCACAGTTGCAGAAGTAATTCATGTCGATGCAGTTCTCATCCAGGCTGCAGGAGCACTGCTGCACCCCAGGCAGGAAGCCACCCCAATAGGTGTGCCTCTCCCCGCTCCTGCCCACCCACCAGGACAGGGGGCTTCCGTCTGCAACAAAACACACACACCAGGGCCAACTCAGTAATCAACATATAAATCAAAATTAATCCGTTTTATGCGCTGCTGTAATATAGCTGCCAGCAGTGCCCCCATGTAAATTAAATATTGGAGCATTGGAAATACCACAGACTTTGCCATTCCTCCTCAGTGTATTTGGACACCTGCTTGTGGTGTATTATTCCCAGATGTCTTGGTAGAGGCACTCAGATACAGCATTACAAACTGCTGATATTGCAGTTGTGGGGTGGCTCTGAATGTCATTTTGGAAATGATCGTGAAGGGTATACAGGCAGACTTAACGTTTGGGTGAAAGAAATGCAGTGGATTTGTAAAAAAATAACCAAAACTCCCTTGGGTGTTTAGCCTTTACTGATTCGTGACAGTCCCTGTTTATAAACTGTACCTGGCCAATGGGCTGTAGGTGTTAGTGGAGCTACAGTAGCTATCAAAAGCATTCACGGAAAGTGATGCAGGCACTGAAGCCTTGGAGCGTCCCGTCGCGACTCTGGGAACCCCACAGTCGGTTGGTAAATTTACTAACACAAACTACATCATGAAGCTGAAGGAACAGACAAAGTGCTGAATAGGATTCTTCAAAAGCACGAATCCTGGGAAGGATCTAAGAACATCGTCAATGCACTGAATATCCCCAGGAGCACATTTGAGTCCATAATGAAGTTAAGATCACTGTGAATCTAGAACAGGCTGTTCTCAAAACCTGAGTGTCTGGTGAGACTGGCACTAGTCCGGTGGGGCTGCCAAAGAGGCCCGTGGAAACTAAAGGAATTAGTCTTCCATGGCTGAGATGGGAGACACTGTGCATACAATAGCAATTGCCGGGGTTCTTCACAAATAAGGGAGCAGCAAACCGAAAGTCGTTGTTAGTGGGGGGGGGGGGGGGGAGTTTTTAAGAAGGCATCTGGGACAAATACTCTATGGTCTGATGAGACCAAAATAGAGCTCAACGCTTAGCACCACACATCATCCAGAGAACACCATCCCTGAAGTGAAGCGTGGTGGTGGCAGTATCATACCTTGGGTATGCTTCACTATGTCAGGGCACAGGACGCTCATTAAGTGGGAAAAATGGATGCAAGGAAGTAGAATAATTCTGGAGAAAAACCTGCTGCAGTCTGCAGGATACCTGAGCATTGTAGCCAGAAAATCACAACTAAAATACAGCCTAAGCTGCACTGGAGGGGCTTAAAAGATATGAAAAGCCAGTAGAGACTTATCATTGCTATAATTGCATCTGGTGTATTGAGTGAGGTAGGGGGAAAGATCTGACAATAAATGTACTCAAATTTTACTTGCCTGTATTCGCAGTGACTAGCTTGTCAGAAAATTGAAAAATACCAACTTGAAATCACTGATTTCTTAATTTTTTGAGTGAAACTCAAAATTATGTCACAGACATTTAAAAAACATATTAAGAACAATATTTTGCTAAAAAAATCTTTAGCTGATTCAATGTTGAATTTACAAAAGCAAAAGTATGAACGCTCACCCCAAGTGTTGAAAAGCCGGGACTTCCTGCAACGGTAGACCACTTCCTGTTGACATTGTTCAGACATGGCAACTAGGGTGCGAAGCTGTTCAGGAGGGGCACTGTAGTTGAATCGCGTGACATAGGGCTTCTGCAGGGAAGAGCCTTGTACCCTGACTGACTCTGTGTTGTTGTGGGTGATCACCGTCCATACTCTGTCCTCTGCAGAAAGAAAAAAACAAACATTAAGTATATAATGTTAGTTCACTGAACGAGTCTGTTTCGCAAATGCTTTTTATTTTTAATTATTGCACCTGCACTTGGATTTGTGAGAACAAGGACTATGATCCAGCATGAATCTCTCAACCCTTAACCATGTAAAAACTGTCACTGCCCCCTTTAAGTAAACACCCCAAAACTGATGCCAAGTCAGATGACTATGCCTTTGTACATGACATAGTACAAGCACAGAATAATATCCTCCTATTCTTATGGGAAAAGGAGCCCATTCCTGAGCAGTCTCTGGTGCAGAAGATGGGCTATGAAAGCAAGATCATCAATCTTGATCTGGATGGACATACATTCTGATTAATGACCTTCTCTCTATGCTCACACTATGTACAGCTGTTCACTAGACCCCTAACTATACCTAATAGCCCTATTTGCTGGGAGAAAAAAACAACAAAACAAAAAAAACCGTATCTATGGCCATACACACACATACACACGCTTATATATACAAAACAAAGTTAGAAAAGTGAGGATCAAAGAGGATGTGTCTGCTGCCAGAATTAGGTATAACAAAGATTTGTCCTCACAAAAGATAGTTTGAATGTGATTTGTATGTTTCACTCCATGCGGGTGTTTCTGCTGTACACAGGAAGAATCTTTGTCGTAGTCTCTGGCGATGAAAAGTCGAAGGTTGTGGAACAATTGGCAGCAGAAGGTTCGGGCCCAGCGGCAGCACTGGGGCTCACCTGTCATGTTACAGTACACAACTGTAGACCTTAGAGGCCCACTTCCATCTGGATCAATTGAGAAGTAGCCCGAGGATCTCCCCATCTGCCTGTACGCGTCACATGACGGTTCATAGATCGCTGGGAGAAACAAAGAGGACAATAACATGTTAAGCGCACGAGCAGCATATTCATGAGTTTCAAAAGCCTTGCACATTACCCATAAAACAAGCTGTCGACATAAACAGGGGATAAGGCCTTTGCAGTCTTTCTGATGTCAATCAAATCTCAGACCTTCTTTAAGACTGAATCAGTCACTTGGTAAAGGTCCAAGTAGAGAATAATCATTGGCTGAAGGGTTTTGTAGGATATGAGAGTATAGCGGTGTATATTAGTTAATGTGGAAAAGAGGAAGCTAAGTGTAGTTAGAAGTTTGCAGAAACATTGGAAATATTTAGAAGTGGCTGTGATAATGCTTGTACTTGTTTGGAGTATAATGTTAGAGGAGCTCATTTATGTGTACAAGCGTAGAGTGAGGGGAAGTGGGACTAAGTATCAACTAGGACAAGAGAGCAAGGTGTACTTTGGAACGGGCACTATTAGTTCCTTAAATGTCAAGCTGACGAGAGGGACCTAGCAGTCACCTACAGTTGTGACATGTGACTCCGGTGTATCCTGTTCCAGAACAGTCGCAGTAGAAGGTGCTCCAGGTTTGGGAGCACTGTCCTCCATGTTCACAAAAGTTGGGCAGACATCTGGGGAAAGACACATCTCAAAACATCAGAAATATAGACAATATAGCCATAGACAAAACCAATTTCGGGTTAAAATGAAGTTAGCTGAGTCCATACAAATAGAGAACAAAAAAAATGTGTCAGGCATGCTATGTTGTTAACTTGGCCAAAATATCTAGCAAGCATGTTTTAGATATGAAGGAGAAACTTAAACTTAAAAAATACCAGTAGAAGGGGGGGGCAAGCATATTCCAAGTATAATATTAATAAAATCATACAGTAATCTAAAAACGAAAAGGATCACAAAAATATAACAGAGCTAAGTAATAAAAAATATGCAGGAATTAGGGCTTCACCGAGGTGCATACTGAGCCCTGTAATTCCGTCTCTCTGGCTCAAATCTGATATTAACTGCTGACTGTGACTGTGAGTCCCGGGCAATCTCAGTTTGGAAGGATTTGCCAATCTTCCTGTTGTTGTTGCAACTCATGTGCAGAGTAGTGTTGCCAGGACTGGACTAAATGCGAACAATGGTCGTTTTGAGGAATCTCCTAAGGCTAGGCACTCGTGTTTGTGGATGTAGCTAAGACTAAATACATAATTGGCTTCTCAGAATTGGGGAGGAAAGAGGAAAAGTAATTAGATGCAGGACCAGGAATTTTGATGTGTTTTGATTTTGAGTTCAAGCCAAGACCGAGACCCATGAGAGTTCAAGCCAAGACCGAGACCCATGGGAGTTCAAGCCAAGAACAAGACCCATGACAGTTCAAGCCAAGACCAAGACCCATGGGAGTTCAAGCCAAGACCGAGACCTATGAAAGTTCAATCCAAGACCGAGACCCATGGAAGTTCAATCCAAGACCAAGACCCATGGGAGTTCAATCCAAGACCAAGACCCATGGGAGTTCAGGACCGATTTGAGGCTGAGACCAAAATATACTGCCACCATATTATTACCCTAAATGTTCAACGTTGTTTGATACTGTTTGATAGGACTAATTTATACTACTTGCTATGTTTATAATAAATACAAGTTACTTCCAAGTATCCACTTCAAATTATTGTACTAGCCTGCACATACTGATTTATCTGTGATATATAAACCCTGATCTAAGAGTAGCCCCATCCAGGCAAGTGCTAGGTTTTAATCAGTTAAATTAGTGAAATCATTAGCTGATCAAAATGCTTAAGTTCTCACCTGGGTACTCCAGGACTATAATACCGGGTTATAATACTAGGAGCATGGAGAACTAGCTAGCTACTTCAAGTTAATTCAGGTAAACTCGGATTGCAATAACTCAATAGACAAGAAAACATGCTTATAAAATTTATTTGCTGGTAATTTTTTGTATTTTAGCAAACCGTGACGCTGCCAAGAAACAATCTAGAGGGAATGGGTACAATTCCAGTGCAGCTCCTCCAGTTTCACCACAAGCACGTCCACAACAATGAGGTTTAGAATGCTACAGGAGCAGGATGGGGAAAACAGGGTTACAGGTGTTACAGGTACACCGTGACCATTATAATATCAGGGATGGGAGGAACAAGCTCTCACAAAGGTCTATTGTTGAGGCCCAAAGCCCCGAATCAGCCAAGAATGTCCATCGTAATGATGAAAAAGAAACAAAGAACTATGCAGGCCAATCTACATGGCATGTGAACGTGACAGGAATTTCACAGCAGTGTTTGCCACAATGGTGCCTTATTCAAGTCTTCCAATTAAGACTTTTAAACGTGCATATATTATTTCATTGTATTCTATCTGTGGAGCAAACCTCTGAGAATTCTCCTATATATCGGAAACTGTACTGACTTACACAAAGCTTTCCAGTACAATTAACTGCAGGATACTGTGTCGACTGCTGAACAGATCATGTTTCTTAGAATAGTTTAATTATTGCTGAGCTATTTTTATAGCTGACATCTGTTCTTCTGGAGCATGCAATGACAGTAGCCAACCCACAGCATAGTACCTTGAATGAATAGTGGACTGTTAAGGGCTTACAAATTCTAACCATCTTCTTTCCTTTATGAGGACAGGACAGAATTTCAATGAGGTTTCGATGTGGTGGGGTGAAGTTTTGCAGATAGTCTCCCCGTGTTTATTTGGGGGCTAAATTGGGGCTCTTTTCTGGTCTGAAACGCCTATTATTGGTATCACCTTTTTGAAGTTTTTCAGTAACACTTTTACTGAAATGTATTTTGTTATTATATTCTAAATGTAATATTTTTCTACTTTCTCTCCCAGCCAGCTTCTATGGTCATCTCACACAATGTTGAGTACATTTGTAAGAGATCAAAAGGCATAAAGCTTTTTCAAATGGATACTAATGGAATTAATTAATTCTAAAAATGCATTATTAAATCAGTAAGCATATCCAGACTGTTCTGTACTTACAAACATTGAGTTTATTTGGAATTTTCTTCCAATCTGTCTTTCAGCAAGACCATTTATTACAGTTAATATGATAAAACTAAAACTAAAAATAGGTGCCATAGAAATTAAAATCAGATTTAGTGGTCACGTTAGAGTCATGTGCCTGGATACAAACACAGATGTTATTTATCAGATGGTTTTTGAATCCTGTTAAGCTGGGAGGGACGTAAAGGGCACCTTGTGTACTTAGAAACAGGGCTGTCCACAATGTGATTTGCTGTTCAGGTTCTTTCGCAATTGTCCACAGCAAAAAAAAAAAGACTTAAACTTATGTTTTTGTATCTTCTCCTTCAATTTGGAATGGCCAATTTTGCTAATCCATCTCAAACTCGACAAATCCTGCCACCGCACACAGGGGAGATGATTAAGTAGTACCGTCAGCCTATTCCGATCCACTCGTCTTTGAGCCACCAATTTTGTCACTTGGTTGCTGCCGCTTAGCTCTCCTGGACACAATCAGCAAATGCCATGATCTGGATCCTAACCAGATTAAAGACCTCAGTCTGTGCTTGGCCGGGCATCTTTACCACCACTCCTGGGGCCGATCGCCTTTAATATTTGAGCAAGCCATGCTCCACCGAACTCAATATGCCATGTGTTAAACGCATGGACCTAGGGTGTGGGTTCGCCAGGCTTTGCAATCACCTCCAACACCAACAACCACCATGACAAAGCGTCCCAGTTAAAGGTGTTTCTTCTCGAAAGAGGGGACAGTGAGAGAGGGCTCTCTGGCAGTGAGCTCGTTTCAGTCTGAATTTTTACTAGAAACGGTCCAAATCCAGCAGTCATGAATGTTTAATGGCCGAAGGTCAGTGATGGAAATCCCTAGCAATATCCACAGAAGCCCGCTACAAATCCAATTTGAAATAAGAAATCATTGCCTGTTCAACCCCAGCTATGTTTTCCCATACCTGGTAAAGCATTTATTACTGACATTGCTGTATTTGTTCATAACATTTTCATTACAAACAAACATCTAAATAGAACTATAAAAATACCTAGATGAATTGCTCATGAAATGAAAAAGTACCCATATGGTCATGCTGATCAGACGTTTATATAATTGTGTCTCTCCAATGCCGTTTCTCTCACGCTGAGAATATTGTGATGATACTAAGGCCAATTAAACTAGTGCTGCCAACAATCTAAACTATAGTTTTAAACATCCAAGTGTCCCTAAACTGCTAAATTAGTGGTTTTTGCTATTACGTTCAAATACATTTACACATATATACAAATAGAAATGCACTTATTTAAATAATTAAATTGTACACACATGCAAATAATCCATTTGACAGGAAAAGTAAACTTAAGCAACCTGACTTATATCCCAATTAAAATATTTTTTTCATTATTAAAAAAACAAAAACAAGTAAAACCAATGGTATTTTATATGCATAAAAAATATAAATTGTGTGATTAAGCGTAAGGAGAATACTCCTTAAGGAGTGTCCCAGGAAGCTCTCTTTCCTGTTTGTCTCATCCTCACTGCCACAACAACCCTGGAGTAAATTACCTCCCTCTGGGTACAGAGTGACGTCTTCATGGCACCACATTGTGCGTAAGCCATCACATTCCAAAGAGCCTCCAATAATTAGGCTCCGATAGTTAGTAGGTCTGTAACATTAACAGGTTTTTGTGTTTCTAATTGGATTCCCTTGTCAGTCAGCTCTTCCCTGCCAGTAAAATATAAAGCAACATTAAAAAGGCCATGTATCAGATGTAGACTTTTTGCCACTTTCCATTGGTTGTGAAATATAGGATACATTTTAACTATTCTAACTGATTATCCAAAAAAACTGCTCTCTACATCGGGGATTTGAGAGGCCACAGTTGCAAAATGAAGGTATGAACACTATAAAAATAATGTAATTATTGTAATTATAATTACAATAATATCTCTTTTTGACTACTGAAAAATGACATACGATAGTTAAAAAAAATAATAATATGAAAAGTAGTAAATACACAGTTAAATGAACAATGGAACATAACCTGCTTTGTCTGACGTTAACCATGATGAAGAGGGATTTATGGGTCTTTACCTGTCAAGGATGCCACAGACGTCAATTTGCAGGTCACTGTAGTTACCCAACAGACCTTGCTGCACATGGTAAAGATTAATGGGCTGGTCGTTGATGTAGATGAGACGCATGCAGCCCTGGAAAGCAAAAGTTGGATTTTTGCAGCTTGGATTATTCAGGGCCACAGGGCAACCTGGGGACACAAAAGACAAGTTAAGTTTTTACTTAAGAAAATTACTAAAGTCAACATCTGCCAAGCTTTTGAAATCACAGTCTGCTCAAACATATATAAAGCAGCTTATAACATCTTAGCTAAATTCTCTTTTAAGTCAAACATCGAAATTTAGATTTACAGGCTGTATTCTGAGAACTGCAGATTATAATAAATACAATTAGGAAATATGTGCTTGCCACAAAGTGCACTTTGATTTCAGAACATAAACTTATGCATATAAAAAAAGGTGTCAGGTATACAAAAGAATAGTTTTGAGGGCTAAAGATACATGAGTGTAATTTTCCAAATACTGTCTGCTGAATTACACAGATTATACATGTGAGTAATTATAATATATTATCCTCTTTTTCTATTATTGTCTCACTGGCAACAGGTAAAGGTTTTGTGAACAGTAGCATCCATATTAGCCTTTTATTTCTAAATGTTTAATCAAAAAAGTATGGTCCTGGACAGGGAGACAGGGAGACAGGCTACCAAAAAATTCTGGCTCCGCCGAAATCCTTTCTTGTGAAAATCAGCAAACAAGTCAACTCAGCGTCCCATGAGAAGTGGCTGAGTACTACTGCTCTCTTTCCAGGGCTCCTGTCAGGCCTGGGCTCCCTTAAAGTAAGGCAGTTTGAGCTCTGACTTCACTACACATCAATTAAAAAGATCCTTATAGGGGTGTTTGCACTTTAGACTGATTCTACTTCCTGGTTCACTTTTTTTAAATCCTGAAATGTGTTGGGTTTTCATTATCTGGGGTGAGTCAAATATCTCTCTTAATTTTCCTTTCTCAGGGAACAGTATACTCACCTCTAATTGAATCAAGATTGATCTGAAGGCTTTTTAGGTTTTAGGTTTTCATCATAGGCTAACACCGCTAATTGATAATAAACCTTACACCCAAGCCCAGCTTGTATGAAGTTATCTGTGCCACAAGAAATGATGTGTGGCCTTCTTTCCATCTCTTAGTTTATGTAACTGAAATGTCATAATTTAGTGGATTTATTACCTCCGAAGAAGACGCTGCTTCCTGGCTCCACGCGATCTTCCAGTTGTATGGATGAAGATGGTTCATTGTCCAGAACCAAGGAGATCTGCAGACCCCTGGCATTAAGACTCACTGAGTGCCACAAACCGTCATTCACACTGTTCCCTAGAAAAGAAAACACAACATGAGGAAGACATTTAAAGCAGTAATGGGTGTACCATAGACTCCAAATTGTAGATCAGATTTGCGAGAAGTTTTGAGAACCTTCTTTTAAACTACGGGTTGATAACTACTTTTAAAAACCGACACAAGGTGCCACACCAGTCAATCGCAAGGCAGGTGACATTAAGACAGGCACACAGACTCCAGTAGTGGGAGGGAACTGGAATAAACCCATACAAACACAGGGCGAACTTGCAAACTCAGGGAGCACCACTGACCCAGCACGCCACACTAAAATCAAGTTATATGAAGAATAAATCCTGAAATTATGGAGAAAAAAAACACACTACCAAAGACATAAATCAAATGCTCCAGAGATACGGGATCTGGGAACCGACAGGAGGGATGCTCGGGTAACCTGAACTGTGCAGCCATGTGAGACGAAGGTGCTTGACTCAAGTGCGCTGCCATATAGCCGTAGGCTAAATACTTGAACTAGACTAGACTAGATATTGTTGAGTACTGGGTTTAACCTGAGCTGCTTTATAATAAAAATCTAACTGTATACAGAGGTATACTGCATGTGGGAATGCAAAAACATGCAAACCTTGTAAAATTGCAACCATAAAATAATTATATAAACCAATGAAATGAATGCAAAAATTAATAAGGAAACAATATTATGGATAACATAGATCAAATAGTCAATGATTATAAATTATTTACATCAGATTGTTGTTTTTGATTTAGTGCTAGGCCAATATTTTGATTGAATTTAGCAGTAAAAATGAGGGCGATCCAAACTGTGTATGTCTGCCGTATGTCTGCAGGCCCTTCTGCACTCACCATCTGCTCACAGTCTGGGATCTCTAATGAAATGCGTTTAAACATGGACAGCTCAGATGGCTGCGATTATACATAAATAAATTCTCTGATGTGTTAAAGGTTTGTGTAAAATAAAAAATGAATACCAAATCACCAAACACGATCATTCAGACATTTAAGACACTCTTGCGCTTCACATCAAATATATGACAGGTGAGGACGCGCTTTTGTTTAGTTCCGATTTTTGCCTTTAGGGTATGAGACTGAAAAACGCAGAACCAAGCCACTGTATAATCAGATTTAACCCTGGATGACATACGTGCCTGCCCAGCTGATAAACTGCCGACATGTCATCTTTCATTGATCTCTCCTTCAACAAATAAAATCAAAGGACCTCTTCTCTGCAGGGTTTAAGAGGTATTTAGCTCACCGGGGTATATGGAGACAAATCTGTGTGTATGTGCCTAGCGCCTCACCAGTTGAGGTTTCTGATCTCTGCATCGATGACCTGTGGCGGGTGAGATGGAGCCGGCCATTGCTAATTTGCAGCACCAGGTGCTCAGGATCAGGAACCAGGCGGACCAAGAGCAGCATCCCGTCTCGGTTCCAGGTGCGGAAGTTGAAGCGCACAGACAGACCCTCCGTCGCCGGCTCCGCCTGCAGGAACAGGAAGCTACTGCTGGAGCTCAGGAAGGTGGTGGTCACCAGTTGGGGTTGTGAGCAAGCAAAGGTGACATTGCCCTGGAGAAAACAGACAAAGAGAAACTCATAAAACACCTTCGAAAACTTGTAATACAAAAGCTAGTTTTCCGCTGGTGAACCCGCAAAATGTTCTGAAATTAATTTCCAACCTCATCATCAGGCCAAACCAAAAAATGATTCCACAGCGGGGTTCGAATCTCAGTCTCCCCTGCCGAACGCTGCAAACTTTCGGGAATTGCTGAAAGTTATCGGGCCTCTTAGTGAGACTTCGGGACTGCTGCTGTATTAACATGCAGGCTGCATGAGTTAGCCTTGCAGCTTCCCTCTCTGAGGAACCCACTTCAAATCAACTGGCAATGGGAAAATGCCACAATGCTCCGAAGAGCGTGGAGAACAGACACAGAGCACAGACGTGACCGAAAAAGGTCATTATAGTATGATATCATCTCGGTGTGGTGGGCACATTAATTATCTGAGTAAATGCAATGAATGATCCCTCTGGACCCTAAATGTGAGATAATCAAATCCACTGCAGGGGAACTGACTGCATGTTTGTTTTCCTATTTCAGTCTCATCATTGCAATCAGCCTGTGAGTCAGTCTGAATTAGTCTTTCTGGTGGTACTGGCTTATAAACATATATGGGGACCATTTTCAAAGGGGCCTATGCAGGTGGTGGAGGCAAGGTTTTTTGTTGCTAATAAAGCTGTTCCTGTACAAAGCACACAGGCAGAAAGGAATGTTATTCTCATTTAGTTTAATTGTTGGCCAACAATGTTAAAAATAAGTTTTTAACACTGACCAGGGTGCAGGATATTTTGTGTTTTTAATAAACCAATTAAAATTAGCAAAGTGTAAGAAAACAAGAAAAATCTCACAGAGCAGGAAACCTGGCAGGTATTTATGGTGTCACCACTGAACAGGCAGGCTTCAGTGTGTGAGACAGTATGCTTCATTGGATGCAGCTAATTGGACAAAATAGGACTCTTGAGATTCGATCCCTTTATACAGACAGAAGGAGTAATTGCGTGAGAAAACTGTCGTAATATATTTTCAGTGACGAGGTGGCGAAATGAAGAATGTCTTACTGTAATTAAGCAGAAAAAAGGAGACCTTCCACACAAATGTGGGGGTGTATGTTAATCTTCTCTGTCACTGAGGTCCCCTAGCGTGACAGCAAGTTTATTGAGTTCGGTCCATTAAAGTCTAACCTCTCGCACTCGGTTTCTATGGCCAGATTTTAAAGACAGCACTTAATTCCCACGGTAGCTCTGTCCTCGCTGATGAATGTCTGAAAGTGATAAAATCCTCTCTAGGATCTGGCTGCCGAGAGACTCTAAGCCCTTCCGTTTCCTCAGGCTGAACATCACCACAAGATGTTTGCCATAGAACTGCAAATACAGCTGAAATGCCTGTGAAATTTTTTTTCCAAGATCATCCCCGATTGCCGAATGACAAGAATAGTAAGTAGCCTATATTGTTGGGATATTCTGTTAAAACCCTTCTCTTATTTTCTCTACACCACCACACTGGTTGGGTATTTTCTAATGAGAAATGAGAAACCCCAATGAGAAGATGGTAACAGGAAAGTACACGGTTACAGTTCAGAAATTATTCTTCAACGGCAATCAATCATAACACCTTTATGAATGAGGAGGAAGCTATATATTTATATAAATTGATTCATGGTTTATGTCAGCAGTTATGAAATCACTTTTCATAAATAACTTTATGAAAACTGGAATAGAGTCCAGCTATCAGTTTCAGACAGCAATGCGATTGCAACCCAATGAGATATGAATAGAGGCTACTTAATAGAAAGCGCATTAATGCTTTCAAGCAAGTAAATACTGATCCATGTGGGTGCAGTCACAGGGAAAGGTAGGCAGGAAAATTAGCATGTCTGTCATCTTGACCCGGGCAAACTCTTATCTGAAGTTAAAATGAGAAAAATTGTCAATTTGTATTGGTGTCTATGTATTCAAGTCATGAATCAAATTAGGGAGATACAGTAAATGACATCTGGTTCAACAGACACACACAGATACCCAGAGTCAGTGTATCAGTGAAAGTTTTTTTATTTTATTTTTAATTTTTTATGTTTGTGAATAATATCCCTCATCAGAGAATATAAAGTGTGAACCCAAATAGAGCCGTAAACAGATTATTTTAGGACGCCACATTCAGTAACTCAAAAAGCATGTTTTAAAGACCTAGAAGTAAAATGATTCAGAGGTTTCATTTAAGGCAAATATCCAATATCTCCAATGCACTAAAAAAGTGAGGGGGGAATGATTCCATGCCTTAATTACTTCATTTAGACTGCTAAAGTACTTGACTGCTAAAGTAAGAATCTGGCTCTTTACATTTACCTTTTACTTTTAACCAGCTATTTAGACAGTTTTAGCAATTTCCAGCAAGGATAAACCTATTGCACACATTCAAATTTTTATACCTAAAAATAAAGCTCTACTTCCTCTATTATCTTTGACTCCAGTATCCTCGCTGGCTGCCTCAGACTCAATCAACTCCAATCAACAGTCAAAGGGACCTTAGGTCATTGTCTCCACCAGACACCTTCACACATATATATATTGCCTTATAAGTAACCTAATGTCATTAAGCCATTTCTTCTCACCTAGAAAATATCACTCTTCAGAATTATCTATGGAACCATTGAACCTCATTGAGACCCAGAATGGATTTTTAACTCTATGCATGTTTTGCATGTCAGTATTTATTTTATCTATGTTCTTCTATTTAGAACTTGCACATTTCTATTTTTAAGATTAGTTACTATTATTATTATTATTATTATTATTATTATTATTATTGTTATTAATGTTGTTTGCTTTTTAAATAAAGAGTTAATAAAAAATGTTCAGATTTTTGCCAGTTCAGTTTTAAAGGAAATTTGAATGGATGATTAGGTTAAATAAGGTTAAAACTCTTCAGTAGGATAACTGTATAAAGATAAGGTAGCATTAAAGCATTAAAAGTAACCTGCACAACATATTACTTTTATATAAAAGAATATTGGTTGCTTTAGAGTAGCGGCCAGTGTCTATTACTTGCTATGGGCACATGGAAGCAGCCTTTCTAAACTGAGTGCATCCCCGATTGTGTACAAATCTGAGAGAATCAAAAATCGGCAAAATCCAACCGCAGTCACGATGAGTGTTGCATGTTGTTCAGCAGCAAATCACCATCTATTTCAACAATTGTGTGCAGACAGCAGTGTTACGCAGTAGTCTTTTCTTCCTGTTATAAGTTAATAAGATAGAAGGAAGACCTACCACGCTGTAAATCTGAGGCTTGCGTCGTTTGGCCAGGTCAATGATGTTGACTCCATTGTAATAAAGGTTTTCGATGCATCCATGGAAGTTCTTCCTGAGAAAGGTCCCAGGTTTACCAGGCAGTGGAATACCACCGAAGCTGAGCTTTGAAGGAAACGAAAGAAGAGATAAAAGATCTACAATCGGGATATTAAAACTGAGAAATCACTTTTACAGCTTTATACAGGGAAAGAACTGCACAATCCGCCTTTCATCGTGACTTGAACTGAGACAGAAAAAAGCAGTAAGGTGCATGAAGTAGCATAAAAAATCTGAGTTAAATTCACCATGCCCCTGGTTTAAATGTGTTTGTGTTCCTGAGGCAATGCATGTGTTCAAATTACTTATCAATGCTGCAGCATACGGTTAACCCTGCAATGATTTGCAATGCACAATTTGGTTTGATATACGGGAATGCATATTTTGAGGAAATGCTTCTTTATCACGCAACCCAGTATAGGCTTCTGATGTTGTGTACACATTTATTTTCCCAGGCTGCACTACCCTGATTAAAGCTGAGAGTTAAAACTGTGGTCAGTTTTCTCAACAGAAAGACTAAGGACCAGATATTGTCTGTTGAAAAAGATTATTCTCTGTAATACAATTTATTTAATCTCCCTCGGAATTAAAACCCATTCAACTTAATAATAGCCACAATAAGAGCATTGCAATAAGCCACTGATGTAATGCATTGTTCTGCAAGCGCCTGTTCCAAGAAATCAAAATAAAAAAAAAAACAATCTGATATGGCTTTAAAACATGAGAATATGACACCCAATGAGAATGAAAGCCCCTTTAATAACAGGGGACAATGTTAGATAAAGTCATGCCGTCTGAAAAACGTTTTCTCCTCAATGGGCGTTCCCCTACCACTGCCCAGCTTTGCATCACATGGCCATCAGCATGATGACCAGAGGTAAACAAGTCATCTGTGTAGGATAAGCTGAGGTAATTAACATGTTTGGTTGACAATGATCCCCGCACCACTGGACCCATCTTTTTTAAAAAATGTTGTTCTTCGCAGATATTTGTGCCTCTCACGGGACATTTCCCTCGCTGCTGCTGTCTTGTTTCGCGGTGTAGGCTGAACTTAAATAACTCTAGAGTGAGAAAGAGTGAGGTGGAGATGGTAATATGCTCTGTTTGTCGAAGGCTGACATGACACAGGAGAAATCTTTAACCAAGACTCCATAATGATTTTAATGGCCTGTGCTCCTAAAGTGTCCAGAAACATGTACTGACATGACACGCTTTTTCACTGAGGTCTTCTCCTCATTCAGGGCCTTGTCAGTAATAGACTTGAGTATTCTATCTGGTCGAAAAAAGGCAAAACGTCTAAATAAATTATACATATAATAAAGTAAATAAATATATTCAAACATATGTTAATGTGTGCTAATGCTTCACTTTTTGGCAGTAATTTGGCAGCAGCTTAGAAATTATTTCATGTTGAGTAAATAAAGCAAATCTGAATGCCCAAATACCTGAATGTGTCTTGCTGTCAGCAGCAATACACCGCTTTCATTTAAATAGTGACTCTTCCTAAAGACTGTAGGCTTAGTGAGAGACCCTTTAAAAAAATTACAAAATAAACACAGCAATTCGCCCCACCACTGCCTCACAAATCACGATTCTCTCCTTAAGCTAAGAAGGCCTGATGGTTGAGGGCATGCAGAGACACCAAAGGCGGGAGGGGGGTATTTATCAAAGCGCAGCACCTCGTAGTCCACCTCCAGTGAGTCTTTGTCCCCCCTAGTGCGAAAGTGCTGCGTGTGCTTGTCCACTGTGAAGTTGACTTGCTTGTTGAAGCGCTCGACGAGAACAGAGTGCCAGTGCTGATCATCTAGCAGACTTCCCAGAGTTACAGACACGTGGCTCTTGCTGGAGTGGAGCTTGGCGTGGTCTAGAGAGGGAGAGAGTCAAGAGAGTCCTACACGTCAAGTGGCTATTGTTCATTGTGTACACACAGAATAGCGACACAGATTTCAGTAATTGTTGGCAAATATGTATTTCAATTATAATTCCTTTTTATGAATTTATGAATATGACCGTGTGATGTCAGTCTTTCATTTTCCTGCTTAAAGACGGGCTTTTGACCCTTTAATCTCACGGAGCCCTGCTCCTGTTACTCACCCAAGTTCAGGTGCAGGGCCAGCCTGCCCCGGTGAAGCTCCAGGGTAATGTAGTCCCCCCTCTGGCCCTCCCCGTGGACCAGCACCCCTTCTCCCTTCTGGCTTTTGAATCTCAGAGAGATCACATCCTTCACTGTGCTCATGGACTTCTGGTTGAACCGGTACAACAGAGAGCTCCTGCCGTCAAAGTCGGCCACGTCCGACTCTGTGCAACAGCAAAATGAAACAACAAGAGCGTGACGGAGTGGAGGGTGGAAGGTTTGATGGATACAAACAGAACGAAAGTTGAACTGGGGTGCTTCCAGCCACTAACGGGGCCTCCAGGAAGCTCTAACCAAGCTCTTCTACGTCCACCAGCTTAACAGGATTTTTTTTATATCCTCTGACTCAACTGTGGCTAACACCACACGGCTCAGCTGGACAGGATGAGTAGTACCAAGGTTAAAACTGAGCTGATATCTTGCGACTGGGAAATAGATTACATCTTCTGGAGGTCCGTGGGTAGGGTTTGACATGCTTGTCATAGTCGTACATGTTTATTTTGGCTTTAGCTACTCAGAAATATTCACCATATGTTTGAACCTGATGTATTTTCGTATCCGTCCATTTACTTAAAACGTATTAACTGTAATGGATGGGCCCTTTAATAAATAATTCTGAATAAAACTTCACTCAGATCTGGGTGGGTATCTAGACCTCAGACTAATTTGCCATGTACTCTTGCCTTCTTCTGGGACAGATGTCCGGAATCTATCCCTGTGTCTCTCCCTACTGAGAGCAATTCAAATACTTCATACATGCAAACATTTAGACCAATGCAGACCCAGTGGGGAACTTGCTGCTATGCCCTCCTTAGAGCAAATCAGAGACCAAGACCCCTGACATGCCTGAGGAGGGAAGAAGACTCTCAGGTCTGATTGATGCACTAATTGGCATAATCACAGCAGTTTGGTGGCTCAATTAACACTCCAAAAAGTATACGCCGGCACATAGAAATCGTCCTGTTGTCCTATGCATTAATCCATACTTGTGAACCTCTCAGAAAATCTAAAATCAAAACTGAACCGATATGGTTTTCAGGCAAAATGTATTGCAAAGCAAAGTCAACTAACATCAATACAGAAATGATGATGGTAACCATGCACAATGAATTGGCTCAGAAAGAAATACCTATATATGTAATCATAGAACTGCAATCGGTAGACTTATTCATTATGCAATCTTCGGAATATGGGCTTGTGACACACAGCCGGGAGCCACACCCTCAAGCCCGGGAGGAAACCCTATAAAAGGACCTTGTTGCACACCTGAGTGTGGTTCCACTGATGGTAACTGCACTCAGGTGCCAATAACTCAATACAAAAAACTACCTGCCAAAACTCCTCCCTCTCCAGAATGTGGCCCATTTGGCCACAGATCCCCTGTTCCCCCGCAGTGGGAGGTGATGACCCTCCCTGTTCATCAAGAGCCCCAGAGGAAGGCTAGCAGTGGCAGTGGACTCTTGACTGGGTAGGCCAGTAGAGGCCCCCTGGACATCCCAGCTGCAAGGCCTGGGCAATGTTTTTGGCAGGTCCACTGCGAAGGGTGGTAAGGCCAGCAGCTCTGGCAGGCCTGATGGGTAGGGTGACAGAGCAGGTAATTCCAGCAGGCCCCCTGGACGGCTGGGTAGGCAGATCCTGCTGGCGCCCTGAGCAGCTGGGCAGGCCCCTGGCGCAGATGGCACTGTGGAGCCCCGCAGCTCTCTCATAGCTGGATTTTGACCAGCAGGTGGCTGACCACTGATTCTGAGCAGCTGAGCAGGGCCTCGTTGGTGCTCTGGAGCAGTTGCTCCCAAAAACAAACGGACAGGCAGCATGGTGGCGATGCCCGGGTCCCAGCTGGACAGTGCAGTGGTGAAATTCTCATGCTTGCTGCTTGTAGGAACGGCACAGACTGCAGAAGATCTGGTCCGACACCTTCAGCAGCTGCGTGTGAGTCAGCTGCATAGCCGGGAGCTCCGTGCGGCGCTTTGCCCTCTGTAGCTCCAGCTCCTTCTGCAGGGATGATATGGAAGCCTGAAGCGAGGTTCCCAGCTGGGTGCTCTAGCTGAACTCTGCGTCCAGTTTCTCCCAGGATGCCTCACACTCCTCGGCGGTCAGCAGCGGCCCACTGCGCAGCTCCAGGTGCAGGGCACGGCAGCGTCCATAACGCTCCGAAGTAGCCTCTCTTGGTGGCCGTAGCAGTGTCTCCCCTGGCAAGGGAGGAAGGGCTGGAGGTGCTCCCCGGTGAAGGGCGGCAGCAGCTCGAGAGGAGACCTTTTCCTTTTCCCCCTCTTCTTCCTGGGGCTCTCCAGCTCCTGGGTTTTGGACTCTGGTCATCTCCAGACCTGCCACGGGGTCCTCCTCTTGCCCCACTTGCTCTGCAGCTCCTTTCTGACTGGGGACCAGGAAGGAGGCCTCCCCCATCCGGGGATACTCCTCTCCCAACCTCTGAATTATTGGGGCCAGGGCTACCCTGCGCTCCTTAGCCCAAATTCTGTCCTCTTCTCTCATTGGGCAGACGTCCCATTCGTGTAGAACTCCAGCCCCTCATTTCAGAGGTGGGCCCAGATCCCTTGCAGGCTCTCCTCCCTCTTCCAATCTGTCCTGGGTTTTCGGCACAAAAATAGTATGCCAGGTGCGGGGGGGGGGGGGGGGGGGGGGGGGGGGGGCGGGGCGGCGGGGGGGGGGGGGGGGGGGGGGGGGGGGGGGGGGGGGGGGGGGGGGGGGGGGGGGGGGGGGGGGGGGG
>JAOYSI010074046.1:0-19070 GCA_025775065.1 Hiodon alosoides | reverse complement strand
TATTTGAACTTTACAATGGCCCTTCTGTTTAACAATGGTGCAGTGACTGGTGCAGGAGTCCCAACAACATACACAATGTGTGAGATCATTGCGTGAGACCAATCATTGTTGAGTATGACAAATGTCTAACCCCACCCACAGCAGTGGTTCCTGTTGGTTCCTGCTCAGTCCCAGGTAAAAAGCAAGCAGGTCAGTGCGCTTGGGGCCTGGAACCAAAGGTGCCGTGGGCAAATGGAAATTAATCCTGGATGGCGAAACTCAGCCCTGCAGTGAAAAAAACCTCATAGGTGTCTGGTCTTCTTCCCCAAAACTTACTTCAATAATACAATTACAAAGCACGGTAGAATAAAAAATGCAGGCCGCCGAGGATCAGGACTGGATGGACTTATAAAGAAAAACATTCATGGCTTACAGTTTTACTGATTTATACTGCTGTCTAAAGTAATTCACTTTTTTTTTTACTTTCAAGTTTCAGCTTTTTTTAAAAACACCTGGCTGGTGACACCTTTTCATGTTCACCTGAGGATGCTATCAAAGCAAAAGAACAAAGCTTTTTACATGATTATGCTTAATCTAAAAAAAGTTACAAAAAATAAAAAACCTTGTGCAAACCTTGTTTTTTGTTTTTTCATGTAGCTGAAAATAGTTTTTTCAAATCAAGGTAATTATGAATTGAATGTTTTAATTTTAACAAAGATTTTGGCCATATTTCTGGTGGGGTTTTGCCTGTCTACGTGAACTTCAGAGACAAGTTGACCTTTTTCCTCCTTCCAAGATGCCCGAATGAATTACCCCTTTGACCCACTTTCCAAACATAGTGCCTCGTCCAACGACGCCCTCCCTTGCACGGACTTGCATTCACGTCATTGAAACCTGGAACCTCCATCCCCACACACATACAGATAAAAACTAGACCTCCATAACAGCTTCAGGGAGCATTTAATCCCATCCGCTGGTTTTACATCAGAAAAGGCACACGTGTGTTTGCAGGAGAGGGGGCGGTGCTGTGTATTAGCATTAGATTAGTCTTCAGTGGCAAAGGGGCCACACTAATTAATGTGCCTCATAATTTCCCCTCCCTACTCACCCTACATACCCAAAGGAAAGCAAGAAAGAGGTCTGGCACCTCAGTTTATGTTATTCCGTAACCTAGTTTCTTTGGGCAGTTAACAGAAACAATGGGTGCAACTACAGTTAAAATTTGGACAGCTGTCCTTGTACCTGTAAACATAATATATTTTTAAACGTCTCTTTAAACAAGGGCTACCGCCTTGGTTTCAAACAATATTTCCTGAAATTAACCAGAGCTATTAGATGCCTCGCGGTGCAACCTCTGGCAACGACAAACTCAATTATTTATAGAACAAACCAGACAGTTTAAAAGGAGAGCACGTTGTCACAGACATATTACTCTTGCTGCACATTGACACCTAGTGGTAACACAGGGGGAAAATCAACAACTCTGCTCTTTAAATTCAGGATGAAGTTAATGTTTTTGGCTGATTAACATTCATCCGATGTGATAAATCCCGGGGGGAATGGGAAGAACTAATCTTACATGCCAACATAGTTTCCCAGTCCACTTCATTTGACAGTAAGGGAAAAAAAATTACTTAAGTTTGCTGCTGGCAACAGCAAACTTAACTCAAATAAGAGTGCTTCTGCATTGTTTGCACAATTAGATTTAACATAATGTCACAGATGACTAACTAAGCTTCGCGAATTCCGCAATTAAAAAGGCAAACCCCCATTTAAACAAGAATGTTTGTTTGGTTTGACACCGTAAAACATAATGCCGGAGAAATTAAACACAAATACGCGAAAAAGCATTTCCTCCCGCTGGACTGTACCGCTACCGACTTACGGTTATCCCAAGGAAAACACCGGCTACTGAAATAGCCAGAGAACAAAAATTTCAAAACGCATACAACAGCTCTGGAAAGACATGCGAAAGAATTAAGGTGGGAGCTTCGGAATTGGTCCTACGTGCTTCCGGAGCACCCGAGCTCTCCCATTCAGTCAGCAGTGTTGTTTCCCCTAACACACAACAGCTGTCCAAATTGCCCTCCCCCTTATTTTTCTTTTCTTCCTTTCGCCTGTTGAAGGAATTCGTTCAAAAACGATCAGAGTAATTGTGAGGGATATGCTGGTTATGCACAGCAAAAAGCGACTCGCTAACATTCTTAATTACTGGATAATCATAGATCAGTAAGATCGCCCCACACCGCTGCTAAATTCACAGGTACCTGCCGCAAAGTTGTCTTTCATTTCCTGCCATTGTCATGGGAATGACCCAAACCCTAAACATTTTATTAATGGGGACTGGGCTGTCTTGACTTGTAAACGACAGTTTGGCACCTCAACATTGTTCGTATGAGCGTGCTTCCGCTTAAAACTATACAAATATAGAGTGTTACTGGCCAATTCATTAATGTTCACAACTACTAAATTATCTCAAGGTTTTTATTTCCTCTTTCATAATCTTTCTGTTTTGACGAAATGTTGTTATTATGCATTATAAGAATCGACGCAAATCAGGGTTGTTTTTACAAGTTTTGCTTTTGCGCTTAAATATATTTGGAGTTATGAGATAAACATATTAGTTGAGAATGTACTTCAAGGATACTGTTCGCTGTTAAGCAATTGGGCATTGGGAAAGCAAAGTTATTGGCAACTAAAGCCGTATTTTCACCTCAAACAAAACAATGTAGCGATTCTATTCGCCATTTTTGGTTTTCTTTGGTGTGTAAACTGATTCTCCTTTTCCGCTTTTCAACAGCCCATATCTAATTACATATTTTTAAAAATCTGACCATTTATCAAACTAATATGTAATTATTATAGTCCTAGCAAGGCACGTAGCTAAATCTAGCCAAAACAGTTCAAAATGATTTAAAAAAAAAAAAAACCGGACAAACCAGTTGTTTAAAGTATTTATCTCTTGCATAAGATCAGAAGCACAATGAGTTACTGCAAAAAATACGCTAACCTAAAAGAAACATAATGCACGACGTAGTTTCTAGGCGGAAAAACTATTTAAAATACCGAATTCGTGCCATACAAACAAAACATAATGGCTACGCCAACGGACGTGCAGAACGAAGCTTTCTTTTCCATTACGTCAAGAGTCTAGCAGCAGCCGTCTCCGATTGGTTTCTCCGATTGGCTATTTGTTTCGGACTGCTATACGATTGGCTTAACACGAGGCCGTGCGAGCTACATTTTCCTTCGTGAGATGCCATTTTGTTGCAAAACAGACAGAAAAGAAGAAGAGACGATTTGCTCTTCGAAGTCCGCAGTTTATTAACTTGTTGACATATCATGTATCTTTTCTTCATCTGAGATACGATAAGGTTACACAGTCGACGTTCGAGGGGGATTTATCAACACTCTAGTGAGAGGAAGTCGGTAAGATCTCTTGTGTCTATGCTTTACGGAGTATTTTCGAAGTTGTGTCGTTAGACGCCATATTGAAGTCACAGTCTTTGTTTTGGTGTCTTGCCAGAGATTGTGGCCTAGATTCCACTAGCTCAGAAAAAAAAACAAGTTTCTAACTTGACGCATTTTAATATTACTACAGGTCGATGTAAACATGTAATTTCTCTGGTTTGTGGTTTCTAAAAATCATGGCTACGAAGGTATATTTTTATGCATCTTAACTACTGCAAATGTTTACTCATACCTGACTTGTCCGCGTTAATTTTTTACTTCTCACGCGTAACTATTTCATTTTCAATACGTGCGTAATTTTCTTAAGGTTTCCGACTTCTTGGAGCACCGTGCGCCGAGGAGAATTGATGTTCGGCTCGGCTACACGGCACAACAGCGCTCATTGGCACATGAAAACCTCAACCCTTGCTGAACTGAATCGAACAGAGAGAAGTGGACCGACCCAGACTTCGAGGACCTGGAGCCCGATTGGCGAGGAGAAATTAAGAGGGATAGAAGCTGACACGCTCTGCTATTTAACAACAAAGAGGTGAGCTTGCAAAGCCTCTGTGGGGGAGGGGACCGGGCGGTAAGCAAGACTGCTTGCTTGTTTTGTAGACTTCTTACTTTAACCATTTAGGATGTAACTCCGGATTGGTCACCCCTGCTCTAACATACAGTTCATGTCAAAGGTTGATTCGGTTTGCTTTTAAGTACCAGTGGCTTTTTGTTGAAGGGGATTGGCCTTACATGTCCCCCCCCCTTTTTCTAAAGGTGACACTTGTTTTGGGAGCAGTATGGGAGGTGGGGAGAGATACAACATTCCAGGGTCCCACCCAGAACGCACCGCACCCAAGAACCACCAGCTCGGTGGAGGCAAGCAGCGAGGCCGAAACCAGAACGGTCCGGCGGTGTTGCGGGGGGGTGCAGGGGCTGCTGGGGGCCACCGCGGCAGCGGGAAGGGCTCTGGCTACCCCTGGGCCCCCGAGGTGCGGCAGGCCGCGCCTGGGGAAAAGAACTCCGTCCGTTTCGCCGCCTACAACCAGAACTGGGACTGTGCCGTGTCCCACCTGAACACGCTGCTAGCGTCCCAATGTAGCCAGAACTACGCCGGGGCCAAGTTCAGCGAGCCTCCCTCTCCGAGTGTCCTGCCCAAGCCGCCCAGCCACTGGGTGTCTCTCCCCATGGCTCCCTGTGACCATCGGGAAATGATGGCCTTCCAACTGAAGAGTCTTCTCAAGGTCCAGGCCTGAGTAGACTTAGCCTGACCTTTCTAAAAAACGGATATGAGGATTCGAGCTCTTTTAGGTTCTCTTGCCTGTCTGGAATAATGCAGTGCTGTAATATATTCACATATATATTTTGAAACCGTTTTTTAAATGTTTGGGGGGTGGGGGTGAAGGGGCATTTCGCAATGGTGTCATTTAGCGTATGACCAACCTTTGTTTTTATAGCAAGCCAAAAGATAGATATTACAGCACTGTAGCCTTGCTGACGGGGAAGAGTATTTAGAGGACTCGTTTCTGTGATTCATGAACTGGATTTCCAACATTTTGCTCTTGGTTTTTTCTTTTAGGTAACGTGTGACTGCACTTTCTCTCCAGCCTGGGTTTGGGATGAGGTGGTGGGGGGGGGGGGTGGCTTTTTCAGAATTGGGATTCCCTTTTAACTCCAAATTATTTAACTTTTTGTCATCAATGCATTTAGTTTTATGGAGGGTTTTATATGGGGAAGAAAGTGCAGCGAGGTCTAGCGTTTCTGACTAGAACAGGGCTCAAAATACTATTTCCTTTTTTATTTTAAATTTTTTTTTGTAAGCCGTAGTTTGACGATGTTGTGCAGGGTAATTGGAGCTGAATTTGGAGGGTATCGGCCATAACGAGCACAGATTACACTTTAAACCTCATCCGCTGATGTCTAACACCAGCCGTCTTGGCAGACGGACCTTGATCCTCCAACTCCTGTACTTTTTTTACACTATAAAGAATTGCGCTGTGCGCACTGCACTATGGGAGTTGAGCTGGCACAAGGTTCGGAAGCTGTTCCGTAGTGTTTTTAAATTTGACGAAGCTGTGTGAATTGGTGAGCGTGTTTACCAAAGCCGTGTCATTGAAGGTGTTTTGTTTCTTTTCCCCAACCCCTGACACCCCCCTCCCCCGAGACTCGGTCACAAGTGCCATACCTGCCGTGTCAAGCGGAAGCACTCTGACTTTAGTTCCTCAAGGCGTGATGTTATGTTGAATGCAATCAAATTTTAACGTTCTGCCATTCCTTCAAACGGTACACATCAGGTAGCGCGGAAGAGGGCTACCTTTTCCAAGGGGGGGAAGCCATCTACAGATGTGGCTTTGGTCTGTTTTCTCCGGGGGAGGGTGTGTGGCCCTGCTTACTGTGTGTCCCCTTTGAACCAGGATGTGTGGCAGAACGGGTGTTGGGTGAGGTCCCAGCTCTGACTTGTTTACACTTATAAAAGGTCTCAAGGCCGCCTTGGCTCACTGCCTCAGAATCCCCCATGCACTGCAACCATTCTGTTCAGACGAGTCAGTTTTTAGAGTCGGTGGGGTTTTAGTTTAGTTTTGAGCCTTGTACAGCTGACCTTGGACGATGCCGTTTTGTTTCATTGTGAGTTGGAAGCAGTTGTGGCCATTTAAGGAAAAAAGTGTACAAGTGTTTTAAAAGAGCCATGTAAATAATGAAATGTAAAACGTGTAGCATATGTATATTTTGCAGGGCTGTTTAACCTGCTTGATAAAGTATTTTTTAGTAACAACACTGAATGTAAAAGTCATGCTGAGGACATGACTTGAATTAAAATGCTGAAGATTATTTTTGTTAAAAAAAGAAAAACGGGAGGATTGCCGAGTCGAAGGCAAGTGCCGATACCCCTGCACTGCGTGGCACAAGCAGTGATCTTGCACATAATCTTTTCAGATCTCTTATGTTCAGTGTAGGACAAAACGCTTTAAGTGCTACAATTTAATGTGAACAACAAATGCATTTGAATTTGAAAGGGAGTTTTTTTTTTTTTTTTGCATGTATGATATGTTATTTTCACCCCTTTCCAGTGTATTCCAGTCTAACTAGTAAACCTCAACCCATTGTATTGTGTATAACTGGGGGGAAGTCTGCTGTTTAGAGTTGAGTACACTGGAATGTGACGTTTTGGTCACTAGGCACCGTTGTAATTGAGTTTCACTTATCTGCTGTTCTTCCGCCAGTTCATAATTGAAATTCTTCCACGTTGCTATACTCTGTTCTTAGTTTCTCATCTTGTTCAATGTAGAATGATGGTGTGCACTGCAAGTTTTTGCATTTTAACTGTTCATACATGTAAAAAAAAAAAAAAAATCTTTGTTCCTAAATTTGAACTAATTGGCTGCTAATTTGTATCCCCCTTATTCTGCTGTCACTGAGTAAGTTTATATGCCCATGAGACCAAATTTGTTTAGCTAAATTGATAATGCAGTTTTAATTGGCTTTTAATTAAAAATTAAATTCCCTTTCCTTTCCCCCCTAAACTTGTGTGGTGTTTTTCTTAAATATAATCTGGGTGTCTTTTAGGCTGCAGTAGCCATGCCTAACAAAGGTAAGTGATGTGTGTGTTCATGCAATGATGGAGCCCATTTAAGCATTTGCCCAATGTGGATATTTAATGGGGTTAGTTTGTGTTTAGCTTGGGGGAACCTACTTCCTTTTGGCTGTTACACCTGTATACTAACTAATAGTTTTGTATGAGGAAGTACAGCTTGTATTTTTTCCAAAAGAGGTAAAAAAACGAACTGCTAGTCTGCTCTGTGCTATGACTCCCCACTGGAAATGGGGAGGCTCTATGAATCAATGGTCACTTTTACGCTAGGCTATGTTGCCTTTAAGAGTGGCCGGTCTCTCCCAAGAGGGCTGGGGACAGCCAGGAAAAGCTGCATGAGCTTAAGTCTGGCCAATTGGTTGGCAAAGGATCTAGATTTGAAGTGCAGGGATCAGGCATGCCACCTGTTATTTGTTCAGAATATTTTTATACAGGTCCTTCTCAAATACAGGCAACATTCTTTTAAAAATTCAAGGCTAATCTGCTGCTGCCCCTCCTCCCAAGCCTGGCCTACTAGCAGCTGCAAATAAGCTCAATCATCAGACTTGCCTACTTCCTGTTTGATTGCTGCAGGGCGTCTTCTCGCTGAAACGGTGGGCTGAATGCCCACCCCTTTTAACAAAGGGTGAGCTTGCATCACTGTTAGGAGAAACCATAAGGCTGGGCTTTTGCCAGACGTCAATGCTGATGCCAGGGTGGGGCCCAATATACCCACAGGTGTATATAAGTAAACTAACTGTTTGTGTCATGGCACATTGGTCATTTAGTACTTTAAGTGCATACTCGTAACTAGGAAATGCCTTAAGAGTTAAAATTCCCAATTAACTTAAGACTTGCAGTTTGTACAAAACCCAAAGGTTTGGGAACCATTGTTGTATAGCATGCTAAGTGCATGGATCAGAGGCTGGAGGATGGTGATGTTGGGTGGTCAAACATTTTCATAATCTTGTAACAGCTCTGTTTAAGGATTAAATGTGCCTTATCCCCTGGCACAAAGTTCATCAAAACTTAACCCATGGTCACCCATACTCACTGAAAGGTTTATAATCGACTAGATTTTATTCCTTCATGTTAGTGTCAAAGTCAAGACAGCTGTTTGCAAGTAAAAAATATACACAGCAGAAGTTCACAGAATCCTGCTCATACTAGAAGACTCGAAAACGAATTGGGCTACGTAGCACACCAAGACCACGTGCTCAGCCTCAGGAACATCACAGCAGCTGGTGCAACAACCTTCCAGATTCATTAAAACTGGTCTACAAACCACCATAGGGTGTCCAGGCAGGATCCGGCGGCAATACTGTTTGAAATGGGAGCATCTACTAAATGGGTGGAAATCAAAAGCCATTTAGACCAACGCTGAAATAAAAATCAATAAACAGTATCTCAGCAGAACTTTACTGAAAGTACTTACATATCACCATAAATTGGTGAAAGTAGTTACAGCTCACCATTACAAATTGGTTACTAGTAAATTATGTACATACAAGAGTAAGAAGGCGATTTATAAAGTTTAGATGGCTTTAAAATAAAATGAAACCTATGAAGTACAAACACGGATTATGAGTCAAGACAATGATAACTTTGGCAGAAGGTAGATTAAATATTTTCACAATTGTACCATTCATAAAGGAATTTTTTTTTTTTAAAGTTCTCAAACAAACGAGTAACAGCTCAAATCGGTACAAATGTTCTCCTTCCAAAACAAAAAGCACACATGAACGGACTAAACTCCATAATACCGACACATTATATAAAACACAACTGTTGGAAAGAAACGGAAGACTACGGTTTAAAGCTTTGGGGGGAGGTAAACACGATTCAGATTTCCCATAGGTCAGAATCTTATATAGTCAAACAAATACAAGCAAATTTAACCAAATTCTTAAATAAAAGCACAAAACTAAACTAAGTTAGACCAAACCAGAATTTTCACTAGTTAAATGTCAGTAAATTCTACAGGACATGCTTGCTGATACCCTACACTGACGGCAGTTTTCTGGATCTTTTCAGCTGGGAAACCAAGAACTGACATGCAAAGCAATACATTTGGAAAAAAAAAAAAAAAAGACCGTAGTCTTACAGTTTTTCACTTCTCCCATCCTCTTGAACACTCTTAGAGAAAAGAGGGGGGGTTCGGTTTTTAAACAAACCGAACATTAGAAGCTAACTGGGTCTTAGTGTCCCCCAGATTTGCGCCCTGCCCAAGACCTGGAGCGAGAGCGCGACCGAGAGAGGGAGCGAGAGCGTGAGCGCGAGTCCTTCTGTGACCCGTGGGAGCCCGCCACCGGGTGGAAGTCCTCGGGAGGTGGGCTTACAGACTTGGGCTCCTTCCTGCCCTGGGGCTTGGATCTGGAGCGAGGGGGAGACGGAGAGTTGGAGCGACTGCGAGAGGGGGGCCCGTGATCCAGCCGGCGGTGCTCGCGCTGGGGGGGCCTGTAACTGACAACAACCAACACTAAGGACAAGGTATATTCACAGGCCTCCAATGTTACAGCTGACCTGATTATATAGCGCTACACATACAGAGAGTTTGGTACAGTAATCCAGTCAGGTTTTCCACATGTACAACTACACTGAGAAGTAACACCATCAGTACCCATGTGATTTGATCTTCAGAAAGAGGATTTGGTTACCAGGCTCCATATAACAAACAGTAAACAGTTCTTTATTTTGATCAGGGTTTCACTCCTGAAACGGGGCCTCACCACTTCCTATCCAAAGACTTGCCAATAACTAGTCTGAAGTATCAGAATTCATTTTGTTTGGTGGGGGCACCTTTAAGAGTTACTTAAAACACACCCGGTTCCCTGTGTGACCCACGCTAATAAAACTTCTCCACGGCTTGGAACCAGGGCTTACCGGTCATTCTCGTGGCTTCTGCTTGGCCTGTGTTTCCCATAAGACCGCCCACGGGAACTGTGGATAAGAAGTAGTTCTGAAAGATCTCTCTACCACATCTTAAAGCTTTGACTGCCTGGCCACATTTCAGCTGAATCTCTGAGCACCGTTTAGTAGGGTGATCACACCTGATAGCTGGCAAACGGGCGATTTGATTGGGACAAAAAAAACATTCAGCCATTGAAGTACGTCTCTTGTTCTGCTCATTTTGAGAGTGCTCCATTGGAAGAGCTGACAAATTCAAGGCACCACAGGCTCAATCCTAGCAGACAGTGACACCGAAGCCAAGAGAAACAAAGCATGCCTTACTCTCTGGGGCTCTCGGACCTCCGGGGCCGGCGCTCGTACGAGGGGCTGCGAGACCTGCGGCGCTCATAGCTGCGACTGCGGGAACGCCGGCGCCTGCTGTCGCGCTCGTAGTCATCGTAGCGAGAGAAGCTACGAGGGGAGCTGCGTCGCTCCTTACCCTTCATCTGATTGGGTGCTGTGGGGGCGGGGGGGGGGGACATTGGCAGAGGTGATATTAAACTGAGTCTTAACGTAGCATAAAGGCTACAGGTAAATCATTAACGTAACAAACGCACACCAATTGCGGTATATAAGAGGGAAATTTGCTAGCATGGTCCATAAATTGTCTGTAATAGTGACCGCATACTGCATGTGACGGACATGAGCAATAATCACCTTTGCGTTTAAAACACAGGAGACACGCAAACGCCTGAGACTCATTAAAACCATTAAACTTTCCAAGTGCAGCTAAGCAGTGCCACACTAAGAACTCAATTAAATTGACCGGTATAGATGGAATATTAATTTTAAATCAAATTATCCAGATCTTGATAGGGTCAAAAGGTAAAAATATCTATTTTAGCTGACCAGCTGTTACTGATTGATACAGAGTTTACCTTTAGCCTAAGCAAAAATAATGTTTCCCTATAAAAAGAAGACACTAAAGAAGCAGAAAGGAAACAGGAGGGCAACTCACAACCTATTATATTTGTAACAATATTAGAATGCAAATCCTGGAAGGTTTTTTGTAACTAAGCCTTATCGGAAAGACAGTCCTTAACATGAACGGAAGCAATTTACTTCTTTAAAAACTAAACTGTAAAATAAAGACAACGATACAAATTCTGGTCTTACTCTTTCGGTCTCCCTGTGCAAACTGGATCTCGATCTGTCGGCCACACACCCACTTCCTGTCCAGGTTGTGAAGGGCATCTTCGGCATCCCGCACGTCTTCAAACTTGCTGCATTGTTAAGGCTTTTCACTTTAATTCACGGCCTCCGTAGTGTTGAGTGCGGGAGAGACTAACACACTTGTACAGTTCAGCTTGTTTGGACCCATTTGGTTTTCAAGCAGACCCACTTCAGCTCAGTATGAAAGGCCACTAAAATAAACAGTAAAGAACTGAAACTTCAGTCCTTCTGGAAATTTATTTTAGATCAGAAGTTCAATTCTGTTACCTTACTGCTCGCACCAAACATAGAAAACGTACACCCTTAAAAATGCAACTAATAAACCGCAGAAATAACCATCATTAGCAATTCATAGAAACTAGACTTTTTTTGTCAAAAAGGAGAATATGTATCGTTTGGGTAGGATACAAAAATTTGACTTGTTACCTTTAACATGCTTGTCTTTGACCTTCAGCTTGACCTTTAAGCCTTTTTTACCGCTTCCCAGAAGGACCTTGGGTTTCCTGCTCGTCTTTGCCCCATTATCTTTCTGTTTCCTGCCTCTTTCGCAGGCCAATGGAAGCGTTGGTGCCCACACCGGTCCCCTTTGTCTCTTCAAGCTTTAAATTCTTTATTTTCAACCTCTCTCTCTCTCTTTCTTGCAGCCTGAAATCCTTACGGTCTCTTTGGCCTTGGCTTAATTCGTGGAATCTACTCTACACCAGCCTTTAACCTCTGTGTGTGTGGGGGGTGTCTCCAGAACAGTATGCCTTTATATTTGCTGGGGCAACAGAAGAAATTTAAATTAGGAGACAAATTTGGAAAGTCTTTAAATATTTTTTTTATTATTTAAGCTTGATTTAACATAAACTAGCCGCCATGTAACTTCCTTAATTGGGTTTTCCAAAACTACACTTCTCATTGAAGTAGTCAAGACAGATTTAGATAGCATTTGGATTGATAAAAGAAAATTGAGAATACCATTCCAAATTATGAAAGATTAAACACTTCAGAATAGTTTTAAAGGCATTTTTATCAACAAATGTCTCATTTGCAAACAAAGGATATTGTATGTACGCAAATCCTCTTGCTCGGCGTGTATAGAAGTCAACTGGAATGTAGACATCTACAATTGGTCCATAACGACCAAACTCACGACGCAAATCCTCAGGCCTAAAGCACCGTGAAATGATAGGTCATTTATTCCACAGACTCAAAGGGAAACTCCGACCCAGAGTTTAACAAACTTTCCTCCCCCCGATTCCCATATGAAAAAGAACTCTAAATATACTGACAAATTTTATAATTCCAACCTAGTCTACCAAAAGGAAAGGCCATTCAGAAAAAAAATAAAATATTGTAACAAGTACGTTAAACGGGATCCATTCCTAACAAGTGCCTATATAAACTATTTTCCAAATCAACTCCCGTTTTTCTCCAGTCCTAGAACCCGTCCCGAAATTGTACGCCTACCATTAACGGTGCGGGAGCGGGGAGGCGGTAAGATGCATTGAATGGGTCCGTACTACATAGCTTTATGTTCGTGTGTTAATTTTAGACGAGTGCGCATTTTCCACATAGCTAACCAAATACAGTAAACTAAATGGCGCGCACGGGGAGAGCAGAGCATTTTTAAATCCATTATTAAATAAAAAAAGTATTTCCACTTGCGGGAATTTCATAAACAATTTCCAATATCGGTTTAACTAGCTGTATACGCAACGTGGAAATGAGCAAATTTAAGTAATATGGTGTTTATATGGCGACCAAACCGCCCTAATCCAAAATAAATAACTCAAGCCAACTGTAACCCAAGACGTTTTAACAGAAGAAACGAATGAGCAAGCTGTTCTGTGTTTCAACTAGCAAAGACCCAAGTCCTGTTATAGCTAAGAAGTTCCTTTAATTAGCTCGCCATTTTGCCAAGCCGCTCTTTTATCTAGTGTCTAAAAGATTTAAGTGTTCAAAAATTACATTAAGAAAATTATAAACAAGCTATTGCGTGTTAAGAAAAATAAGTATTTAAAAAGCGGTCGGTTGGTAAAGATGGTTTAACCGGAGAAAAATACAGAATACCGCTGAGCTAAGCAGTGAAGCCGGGAAGCTAAAAATCTCCTTGACTGTGTGGAGGCCCACATGCCAACGATTTTTGGTTCTTTAAAAAGCAAACGACGAAGAAATGTATGCGAGGTAACGGACTTGCTTACCTGGACTCATCTGATATATTTCGGATGAAAAGAGAAGTGTTTGGAGGCCGCAAATATCTGGCCATTTTTTTGCGCCTTAGCTACTGATTAGTTAACGTCGGTAGATTTTCGTAAGGTTCCAGCTACAACCGAAACAATTGCTCTAAACCCCAGCCAATACAGGACGACAGTGCGCAGACTCGGATACCTAGCAAAGTGGAGACACGTGACCAGTCCGTCACAGGTGAGTGATTGAGTGTTGTGCACAAACGTCGGATACAATAATTCTGTACAATCCTGAATGATAAACATTTCATGTAAAAAAATTTTTTTGTGTTTATTTGCATTGCTTTTGAAAAAAAGTCATATTATTGGAGGTTATGTTGTTTGTCTGGCAATGTATGCTATAAACGGACGATAGTTAAGTATATACGTTTATATTTTAAGGGACGCTGGTGAAAAGTAAAATGACTGACATTTGTATGAAACCCGCTGGTAGATTTGCTGGAATGAAAGTTGTCTTCTGATATTTTGCCACCAGCTTCTGATTTAAAAAATAAGTATAGACTCCTGTAACCTTTTAAAAGAAAACATCATTTTTATTTAAGCAGCCAATTGGATCTCCCAGAGAGCCAGCTCCTGCCCCCTTAGCTGTGTGGAGGGCTTCAGATCTTCTTGCTTCTCCTGATGAGAGTGACGGAGCCCACTGTGAGATTCTGGAAGGCAAGTGGAAAATTGTAATTATGGACCGACAGAAAACGCCACCTAATCAGGACATGTGTTAAATAACTACATCTTTACAGAATTTCCATTGCTCTGTTTTTAGAACTTCAGATACAATATTTATACTAGGTAAGAGATGCTAGATGACCTTATGCAAACACACCATTGTCCAGGTCCGCATACAGGCAATGCATTGTGTCTGTGTTATGGCGGAGGCAATGTTAGCGCATTAGGCTACAGCTGGTGTCAACATCACACTGACCTCCACCATCTCTCCATCCTTGATCTCCTGGACGTGGGAGAACTTGTCTGTTTGAGAGACGAGCTTTCCGCCTTCCATTTTGACAGTGCACTACAGAGGAGGGAAGACACAGAGCTGGGCCCATTTGTTGGAATTAATATGTACATGGGATATCCTTGGACATTTTACGCCACTTCCCACCTGAGAAACACAGCTTTGGTATCTAATGGCCATAGAGAATTAGAATGCAAGACCGTAGCTGAATTTGCTACATTCTGGTGTTTTCAACAAAATGGTTTTGAGGTTCTTAAGTTGTGAGCATCGAACCCACAGTCGGTGATTAGCGTGTCCTGACCAGCTGACCATGGACTTTCCTGACCCATTATCGCAGAGTCTTATGGCCGGCCTAGGCTGGAATACCTTGAGCTTCTTGCCGTCCATGGTGGTGATTTCCGCCTCTTTGCCGATGGTGAAGGAGTTGGTGACGGACTGGCGGGGGGTTTTGGAGGTGATGACAAAGTTGTTGCCATTCTGCTGGATCTCTGTCACAGGTTTTACGTCCTTGGCCATTTCGATGACATTCTCGGGGAGGGCTGGGAAGCAAGAGGCACAGCCGAATAATAGATAGCTACGACATCTGTGATTTTTGCCATTCTTTAATGGTAGCGATGTCTAGCAAGCTTCCTTGAATTTCTCTGTTGCGTCAGTACCTTCAATACCCCCAACTGGTCTCATCCACCTGGAGTGTGTGGGGAATACTAATGGCTGTGCTAGGAGCCTGTGGGGATTCGCTTTGCCAATTAAACTGCCAATGCTGTACCCATATATTTCAGCCTATGTATTTCTGTATTGAATCGATGCTGGAAATACACAATGACAAAGAACATAGCATTGGGCTGGGTGTGTTTTTCTTTCAGTTATTAAACATTAATTTACCGGTATCGGCGCACTCAAAACATTGAGGTATCACAAGAGCAAGGAACACATAGAAGGTAGGTCCATATTCTATAGACTGAAGCAGATTTAAATGTATGTCAGCTATTTATTGACCCACTAGACCTTCAGGGGTCATCCTAGATAACCAGAGAAACTAGGGAACTGAGACTTCAGAACTGCATATATTACCTTCCAACTCATTTACAATCTCCTCTCACGATAGACATGTTGACAGGAGTTTTTAACAAGCCAACTGCCCCTAACTTAAAAAGTTGAATTAAACTGACATCTCTTTGAAGCTTAAAACCTTTTATATTCATCAGTGTTTTCGATTTATGGAATGCAAATATTTTTTTTAGTGCCTAGGAAATGCTGATGACTTTAACGGGCCATTGAATAGGAATAGCTTAGATGCATTTGTATTTATTTTTGATATATTTGTAAGCATGATAAATTATCACTGATGTGGCTCCTCCATTAATTATGTTCTCCAAAACCACTTGATATAGAAAAGGGAATTAAATCATTTTATGAGCTGATACAATCCAAGCACAAATAATTAAAAGACGTTAAGATTTAATATGCCCATTAAAGGACTACCGCTTGCTTCTGTCTTACTTCCTTCTGTCATGACAATGATATTTGCCACGAGAAGACAGAATTTACTGATGATTTAAGATCTTTTTCTGCTTTGACGCAGGGTTTATTTGCCACATCAGCCCACTGCCTGTTATGGACCCGATACCTTGTGTGCAGACGAGACCACTACACACGGCTTCCATGTTCTGATAGTCATTCTGTGGCTCAGTTCCTCTTTTTGGGTCTGACCCAGTATGGCAGAAGCTGGAGAACACTCACCGATGGCCCGGAGAAAGGCTTCGTAGTTCTCCTGGGCGTAGACCTGCCACGTTCCATTGAAGGCCATTTCTACAGTCGCTCCTTCCCCACGATGTAAAAGGCTGAGGCACGGCAGAGAGGATGCTTGACGCAATGTGGAGAAAGTCGGTCGTACGCCCCCGGGCACTTATACTGAGCACAGCGGTCAATGCGCTCTCCCTTTCCCCTTAATGATTAACCGGTGCCCTGTAAGAGCCGCTTCTGTTTGAACAACCTGAAGTTCGGTCACACCAGCTTAGATTGGGATGCCAGGGGGGTATGCTTGCCCTTCTTCTCCAGGCAACCGCTGCGAATCGTGTCTCAGTGGGCTGTTGCCTGCTTCCCTGTGCCCTGAGGGTGAGCTCTAATCCATGCCATGCAGCCAGGGAATCCCCCTTCTCTCATTTTGGGTTCCATGGAAAGAGTCAGCGGCCCCCACTCCAAATTCTCTGCACAATAGGTATAGCTTTCAAAAGTAGCCCCCTGGGCTTTTAGTGCCTCATTCTGGGCCCCAGGTGACGAAACAGAAGCTGGAATCAATGTATCACTTTAACAAGGTGGGTAAATAGGTGGTTAACGTGGTTATATCCGTGTGCTTAATAAGGCCCCTTGTTAGATTTCTGAAGGCCTTTGCTGTGGTGGGGCCCCGTTGCTGCTTGAACTTCGTACGGCCCCTGAGGGCGTTTTAGTTGCCATGGCAACAGCACAAGTAGAAAACGTACAGCAGAAGCCCCCCCATCTTCGACCCTGAGGATCCCCAACTCCATGTGAGTGTCTATAAAACCAGCTGGATTGGGGATCTCCTGGATCTGAGTTGGGGACCTGTAACATATTTTTAATGATTTAGTAAAAACCCATCGGAGCAAGTGTATGCAGCACTCTTGGTATCAAATCGCCCAGAGATCAGATGAATCAGAGAGTGAGTGTACCCCAGTGAATCCTGAATGTTAAACTGAAAAGGGTCAAGTGTGGCCTATGTTGCAGGTCTGTCGCAGTGTTTCGGCGGTCACGATGGACCACGGTGGGAACCTGCAACACTGATGACCATCCAGTAATGCATCTTCAGTCCTACATTACAGGGTCATTTGCTTTTAACCTGGAGAATAAAGGGGGAAAAGGCCTGACCGCGCTTAATCAGAGAATGGGTGAATGACTTTGAGGTCAGGAACAGGCTGTGGACTGTTTGCATTTTGTAACAGCATGGATGAATAACACTACCTTGCATAACAGAAAGTTAACCCAGTGAACACCTCTAATAAATGTGTTGAATAAAATCAATGTTGATTTGTCTGTGTCCAACAGGAAAACAAGATTTCATTACAAGAACAGGAACTCCCAGGGGACGGTTTCAGAGCGAATAGCTTTATCAGTAACACACAAGCAGAGATGTTCGCCGTATGGAGACAGATTACGGGGATCGGGAAGGCCTTGAGGAAAGTAAAACACATATCACACTGGAACCTGCACAAACTAAAGCCAGCCCTGTGGGAGTCAGAGTACCTTTGTAATCCTCTCCATTGGCCACACAGATAAAAGTCAACATGGAGTTTAATTGGAACTTTAGACATAACTATTAACATGGAAAGACATGCGAAGCTCGTTCTCATCTTGGAAAGACATTTACAGGGTAAAGATTTAGGCCTCCTATAGAGGTCTTATTCTTTAAATTTAATATTCAGATGAAAACGAATTGTTTAAAGGAGTGCCCGATGAGTGGCTGGGCATTGTAAAATAACTGGATTTGTGGCTGTGTATGAATTTTTCATGTCATGTTTTTTTTTAGTTTTCAGCCAATCGTAGCTTTGCGCAGGTCAGTGAACAGTGTCTCGTTGTTGTAAATGCTGAGCATCATTAACACAGTCTTAATAGGAGCATACTCATTGCTTGACATGCTAATCAATGTGCTATTTGTATTACAATTTAGTTATTCCTATAAATTTATAGGAATACAATGTATACATTGTATTCCTATAAATTAAATGTTCCAATCTAAAACTCAACCTCAACCATGCAAAACAAATAAAATCTTGGTAACCTCAACCTAAACAATCTTAACTTAGCAGCCCCCCCCCCCAGAGAGGGTTCCCGTCACTGTACTACATCTCCACGGCGTCCGACCGGGGCCTTTCCCCATGCTTGTACACGCTAACTGTCACATTGACTGTCTGGGAGCCGTACATGTTGCGCACGAAAATGCTGTATAGACCCGAGTCCTCCACCGAGACCTTGTTAATGGTGAGGGTGGAGCACTGGTGGTCCTGGGAAATGTTGTACTGGCCGGCCGAGACGATCTCACGGTCGTTCTTCAGCCAGAACATCTCCGGGGCTGGGTTGCCCTCCGAAAAGCAGGTGAGACACAGAGACTGCAATGGGGGTGGGGGTCAGTTAGAGGGTCAACATCTCACCACACACCTCAGAGGCTTTAGCAATGATGCGAGATGCGTGATAAGCACAACAATGATATAAAGAGTAACAATTAATGGGTCTTTTACTGACACTAGTGAGGCACAGTGTGACACAGCTCTGCTCAGCTGTGTGTCAGAGACCAGACTTTTTACTGTACTCCGGTTGTTTTGACTTACTACCCGAAAAAGGTAATCAATGTGGTCGCAAAACAAGGGAACAAAGAGTACCTTGTCCTCCATGATAGCCACCACATCCGGAAGGCCCTTAGTTACTTTGGCTCGGTCTGAAAAAAGGGGTTTGGAGTTATAATTCCCATGAACTAAGCGATTGTGTCCATTCTCACAAATGTAGGTGGACTGACAACTGACAAAAAGCACACTTACTTTTCTCTGCCACTGCAACTTGCCTGAAGAGAAGACAGAGAGAGGCAGAGATGATATGTACATTTAACTTACACAGCTAACAGGGTCAAATACTCTCTCTCTGCCATATATATATATATATATATATATATATATCAGACACTGATATTGGATGAGAGGGCCTGGCTCGCAATCTCCGTTCTAGTTCATCCCAAAGGTGTTCGATAGGGTTGAGGTCAGGACTC
>JAOYSI010074045.1:0-19072 GCA_025775065.1 Hiodon alosoides | reverse complement strand
GTTGCATATCAAGTTTCACAAGGGGACGGTGTGTTTTTGTGTTGATGATGACCCGGTTCCTGCTCTTCCCAGGAGTCGAGACGCTAGCAAGGTTCTCCTCTACAGTGAGGACATGGAGTTCAGAGACGAGTGGCTAGATGAAGAGCTTCCCAGGTCAGAGTCTGGTCCAAAATCTCGCCACCAGTCACAAAGCCATTACGTAATGGGACGTTTGCGCTAATTCAAGACATTTTTACGTACTCGTGTATTCAGAGTATAAGGTTGTGGAGTTTTTTGTTTTGTTTTTGGCGGTCTTTAGAAAGAGTGCATGTCCAGAAATGAAACGTCCATCTAAGCACCCTTATGTGTGGCTTCATTACACAGTGATGACACAGGCGTAGGAAGTGTCTGTCTGTCTGTGTGTGTTTCTGTCTGTGTGTGTGTGTAACTTCTTGATGCTTGGTCACCTCTGTCAATCACTTTGCGTTTAAATCAATGTTAAAATTTTATTTGCCACATGTCTGTGATGGTCCTGCTATTTTTTTTATAAATGGTCACATGATCAGCATCTTATGTTTTTTGGGTTTTTTTGTAAATCATATGAAAGCTAAACTGATGGGAGCATTAACCCCTTCTAGGCCGATTCCAGAGGGTCCACAGAGCCCAGACAATGACCTGGAGAGTCCCGCAGGAGATGGACGCAAACCAGGTAACTTTAGGGCCAATTGTAAATGTATTTTTAATTGGTATTTAAATGAAGTAGTGATTTATTTAGTGTTAAGGTTTTTAGAATGATTAGGTTCTCTTCGTTCCGGAAGTTTTTTACGTTGTTTCAATGAAAATAAAACCGTGCGCAAATCCTGTTCTTTGGATTGCTCAAAGACATTGGCGGGGTGTTCATCTGGCCAGGTAATTATTGAAGTTTCTCTGTCCGAGGACCTAATCGTTAGGTGGGTTGGCGACTGCAAAATAGACCCTGTGTCGCTGGGGTTAGGTTGTAGCACTCTTACTTTGAATTGAATGACCAGTTATGGAAAATGAATGGATGGATGAATATTAGTGGTGCGATATGCAAAGCCTTAGCATTTAAATATATAAGAATCGATGTTTGATGTGACTAAGTAGTAGTCCTCATTGTTTCTCAAAACCGTTTCTTGCTAATAGAAGGATGAGAATAAACGCGTAACCCTGGTGTTATGAGTGACTTGTATTGCTCGTGAATGGGCCCGACGTGTGCACAGTTGAAGTGTTGCCCTTTAAAGTGATGGTTTGGTGATTGTGGCCTGCTGTCAGTCCCACCTTCCAGCCTGGCTCTGTCAGGCAGCCACCCCAGGAAGAAGCGGCTGGTGGCGCCCACTCTCAGCCTGGCGCTGGACCGCAGCGACTCCACCGTCTCTGACGAGTTCTCCGCCGCCGCCCTGTCCCCCTCCCCCGACGACGACGACGACGACGACGATGAGCTTGAAATCAACCTGGACGCCATTGAGACGCCCTCTGACAGCGAATCCTGCAACTTCCCTGACAGGTTGCCTGACCTGGAGTGGGAGGGTGAGCGGGGCCTTATCGTTTCAGCGTGTCTGACACCACGGGTGTGTGGTTGGGAGTGTCGACTTGCGACGCGACTGTGACGGCAGTCTTGCTCTGACAGATGACCTGCCGCGGATGGGCAAGGCGAGAGGCGGGAAGCTGCGCGCTATGGCGACGGAGCAGACCGAGATGGGGCACCCGGAGCTGGACCAGCACCTGGAGCTGGATCAGGTGGACAGTCAGGGCCGCAGGTGGCGCCGGTTCTGCATTGCTGGGCAGGAGTGCCACGTCAACATGACGGTGCTGGCTCCCTACCTCCAAGTGTTGTCCCATGGGGGTGAGCTTTCAGTGGGTCTCTGGGTGTGAAAAGCTGATATCATTTTATATATTTGTGTCCATATTCAAAGCACCTTGCAGGTCTGGGATCTGTTTGTGCGGGAGATTAACATATTGTCTAATGAGCAAAGCCCTGGCTGCCTTGCCTATATGTCAAAACAAGACCCTGAAGATGATTTTATTTAGAAGCCATTTTGTCGTAGAAGCGGTGGTTTTGCACAACTCGTCAATCCTCGCACCTGCATTCCTAACTCTCCCCTGTTGCAGGTTACTATGGTGATGGAATGAATGCCATCATTGTGTTCTCCTCTTGTTATCTTCCGGAGAATTCCATTGAGGACTACCAGTACGTCATGGACAACCTCTTCAGGTAGCGTGTTAGCATCGCGAGGCTCCGTGCTGTGAAATGGTGTAGGGATGACTGTACCACTCTCCTCCAATCAGAGCTGAGCCTCTTCTGTGGACGAGCGGCTCAGAGGAGACAAGGATTGGAGGAGACTAGTTTTACTTCCTCACTCTCCCAGTGTGTTGCAGCAGGCTTTTTAGCGATGAGAGACAATTGGCGATTTCAAATTAGGGCAAAACAGATTATTATTATAATTCCAGATTATTATTCCAGATTTTTTAAAATGTATAATTGCAACTGTTGTCTTCTTCTATATCGTGGTTCCCAACCCTTAGATTGCAAGGAAGTTCTGATGGGTTACGAGTGACTGTGACTGACTGAATAAAATTTGGAAACCTTTTACAACTTTTACTGAAAATGTTCATCCAACATGAGAATGGCATTTGTCTCACAACATTACAAAGCGGACGTCTCAGCTGGATTTATGGTTGTCACAGGTACATTGTGGGGACCCTGGACCTGATGGTTTCTGAAAACTACGTTCTTGTTTACCTATGCGGCATGGCCCCCCGTAGCAAGGTGCCCAACATCAAGTGGTTGCGACAGTGCTACTTGACCATTGACAGAAGGTGAGACCCCTGGACCACAACCCCCTTGCAAGCAGGCAATACTCACGGCAACAACGCACTCTTAAAAATTTCCCCATCGATACACCTTGGAATGGATAATTCAAATAGGCTGACCCGGTATTATTAGTGCGAACTGACAGGCAGGTTTAGACCCGAATAAGAATCGCTGTAGCCTGTCTAACGGGTGCAGTTCTCTATCGCGCCAGAAGAGGGCCAACATACCCCGTTGTTTTGCTCGTTACCTACTAACCTCTGCTCACGTGGATCTGGTGTTTTGGCAGTCTCACCCCCTCCCACTGCATCTATAACTTCTCTGAAGGAAATATGACGGGAATGCTGTTATAATCCATATCTCGCAGCCGCCGCTATCAATGGGGCACCGTTCCCTTTCGACATTCCTTAGATAACCTACGAACCGCTGGTCTTTTCTTTCATGCTACAATCAGCGTGCGATTGTTCTCAGTTTTCAATAACGAGAGAGACTTTAGCTCTGCTGACTTGGCCGATCTAGAGGACAGTCAAAGAGCTGAGGCAGATACGATACGTTTCAGATGTTGAAAACCTCGGTGTTAAAAACAGCGGATTAGAAAACCTCCACATTGTCTTTGTAGGTATTTTGTCTGTGGGTATTTTTATTTTTTATTTTTTCCAATAACTTTGGGACTGCTTATTTAGGGGCGAACCCTGATGCAACCTGCTTGTTCGTCACTCTGTCAGTGTCTACACAGTCTGTGCAAAGAAACGACCATTCCTTCTTATTGAAGTAGCCATTCAGTTCTGTCCAACGGGCGTGCAACGCCATGGAAACTTCAAGGATGTATTTATGTATTAATTTCCCCCCTCAGCGTTCTTGGGGATTTGCTGGGGGTTTTTATTTACATTTTTAAAATGGTAGGCAGTTTGTAGCCCTTCCAGTCTAATACATTTTTCCCAGATAATGATGTGGTCTAGTCACAGCACCCAAAGGCATTCTCTGTATCTAACAACGTAAGGAAGTGTCCTTGTGCATATTTAAAAAGGGGATGAGTCAATCGAGCTTCATTTCTCTATTATTAAAGTTTTCTGTGTTTGCTGTTCACGCCCGCATGCTAGGTCAGGTCAGCTCTCGGTGCAGGGATCCAGAGTATACCTTGATGGGGTAACGGGTTTGTGTTTGGGACAGGTAGCCTTCCTGGGCAGGGGAAAAGGCTTGTTGTAGCTGCTCTAAACCCCCCCATGGCAGCCCTTTCTATAATGGTCCCTGGAGACATGTGTCTCTGCACAATTCCCATAATTCTCCATGCTTTTAAGTTCTGGTCTTTTTTTAACTTCCTGTAGCAGTGTCTTATGATCTGTGTTGTCATGGCTACCACATTACTTTGTAGCAGGTTTGACCGTTCAATTGAATTGCCGATTTAGTTCCAGGACTTTCCTTAATTAAAAAAAAAATTCCAGATTAAGCGCCAAATTAGACACTAGTCACTATGGTAGGTTGGCTATATAGTTTCCTGCTCAGATTGCTGTTTGAGCCATGGGCTTCCCTCCAGACTTTCCCATTTAATCTGTCTGTCTCTCTCTCTCTCTCTCTCTGTCCAGGCTGAGGAAGAGCCTGAAAGGACTGTTTGTGGTTCACCCTGCCTGGTACATCAGAGCCCTAATCACCCTCATTAAGCCATTCATCAGGTACGTTTTCTTCAAATGGAGATGAACTGCACTGGGTGATATTCATTCATTTGATGAAGCAGATTTTGATGGCCAACATTTTCCTAAAATATTTTAATAAAATGTATTGTAATGGTCATCTGTTATAGTCATCTGACTGTTTCCCCCTGGGCCCACCTGTTGACCCCCACCCCCCACAGTGTGAAGTTCAGCAGGAAGATCCGACTCGTTCACAGTCTCCTGGAGCTGTCCGAGTTCCTCCCTATTGAGCGCGTGCAGATCCCAGACTGTGTCAAACGGTGAGTGACCCCATAACCTTTTATTTTTACATTCAGCTTAGCGTGACGGGTAACATACTGAGAGTTCTCAAACCACTAAAGTTGCAGTGATCCTGCTGTAAGTTTTGGAGTTAATGTAGAATCCCTGGGAGTGAGAGTGTTTGTTTAGCCTTGTTTACACTTTTTCCAGTGTTGAACAATTTCGGGTTCGTACTTTGTCAAATCAAACGAACGTGCCAGATTTCATTGTCCTGTGTGTCTAATTTCTAGTTCATGCTTTCTGCAGGTTTGATGAGACGATGTACAGGTGAAAAAATCCACAATGCCACACTCTGAAATGCGGGACGGAGAGATAATGGAGAGCGATCAGCCGGTCCCATGGAAAAGGTCGCTGGGTTCTCTGTCTGCTGATTTTTATTACAGGTCAGAAGAGCGGCAGGCTAGCTGGGGAATTTCAGTTCCCGTACTACTTTTAGCCCGTGACGCTTGGTTTGATGTAGATTTCGGTCGGGATTTAAATGCGTACATGTGTAGACATTCTTTTACCTTCGGAAGCTTTCCATACTGATGATCAACAATTTGTATATTTATTACTGTAATATGCTGTATATAACCCATGGCTAAAGGCTTCTGTTAAATTACATACGAATAAAATAACTTGTCTGTACCCATTGCTCTTTAAGGTTCAGTTTTACAATCCTTGATGGGTACTGGAAGACCTGACTATTATGAATGAAGTTATTACTTTAGTATTGAGCACTCAAGTATCGCGTGAATGGGACCAGTACTATTCAGTTCCAAGGTGGAGCTGAAAGAACCTCGTTTCTGCTGACTGCTTCGTTCATGGGCTTTTTCCAGGGTTTGCGACGTGTTCTGTGTTAGAGCTGTTGGTACGTTTCCGTTTCCCGCTGTGCTGATTGGGAAATCGTAAAGAAAGAAGCGCCCAGCGTACCATTGCTAAAGTACTTTACACACAGGAAAGGGAAATGAGGTAGCCATGTTGGGAAAATGAACGTATTCAGGGTTGGTTTGAAATCTTTCCACCTAAAAAAGTAAAGAAGTTTTAGGAAGAGATACATCTACTGCAGGAATGTTTAACAGATTTTCTGGGTAAAAAAAAAAAATCCTAAATTTAACTATAGCAATTTCAGTGTATTCCACAGCATTCAGTCACCACTGAAAAGGTCTACCCTTTTGTTTTAATAGCTGTAGCTCTGACCAGGCATTACTGGTGTTAATACAGTAACACTGTTACCAATTAGACCTTTAAAAAGCCACAGTAATCTTAAACCTCACAGGGCCAGATAGCATGTGAATATGAAAACCAAAGGGTTAGTATTATAGTGCAGCCTTGGATGAACTTCTACTGTAGCAGAACATGGCCCATGCTCAGCCTTGTTTTAGAGGGCCCTGTCTCTTCAAGGTGGGCTAAAAAAACCCACCACACCAGTTTACCTCCACAAATGACCTTAAACTGAAGCGTGAGCCTTAGTAAAGGAATTTTGACCTCGGATTAGAGGTCAACGTTCACCCCAAGAATGTGGCTGGGTTTGGGCAGTAGCTGGCTTCTTAAAGGGAAATGACCCATTAGTAACATTCCACGTTTCGTGTGTAATATAGAACCACAAGTGTAAAACAGAAGCACGGTCTCGGCAAAAACGATGACCGTGACCAGTCCTCGCAACTTTTCTGCAGAAGTGAATCTGAACACACGATTAACCCTGTTAGATATCCAACGATCATTAGTGAAAGTAAATATAACGACGACGTATCTTAAATAAACACTCAGCACACAGAGACACTTAAAACATGAACTGTATTTTTCCACAGAAAACCACGAGGGCGTCAGGCAAGCGGAAAAATACTTGCGTTGGCCTCCAATGAGACTTACGCAAACCTCAAAGCGTCATCATTCTCACCAGCTAGGCAACGGATTTCCCCTTACTGACAGTGAAATGTTTGCCACTTCAAGCAAGGAATACAACGTCCGTATTCCATGCTGAAAGTGGTGACGCTGGATTTATAAACCAAGATGCAAAACGTATACCCATCACGTCTAGGGTCAGCTGTTCTTCAGTCATGGGAATGAATGTAAAAAACAAAAATGCAACCTTCACAAGCAAATCATAAAGTTATGACAATTCTCACGTGGCTTAGAACAATCCGGTGAGCATTGTTATCCATATATACTATAATATTACAGCCAGACCAATAGAACAACTTTAGTTCACTTGAAAGAGTGTTGAAACTTTCATGTGGAAGGTAGACCCATTTGGATGGTCGGATTTAACAGGTGCAGACCAAAACACGGGTCCAAAACTACACCAAAACGCTCATCCTGGGAACCTGAAATCAGAAGGGGACACAGACATTCTGCAAACCTCAAAACAAAAACAAATGATAGAGTTCTAGAGGTTACGCCTTGGAAGAACGGGGGCACTTCCTCGCAGTAATTTAAAAACAAAAAAAAAAGAAAAGTTGATCCACAACAGATTTTTTCTTAATGCATCAGAAGGTCCACCATTGAATCAATTCCAAGAGTTAAAAGGCCCTACATAATAATCGAAGTTATTTAAATAGAAAAAAAACTGCACTGAGTAAAGGGAGATGGTCTCATAAAATTAAAGTTAAAAAGATTAAAGTTAAAAGATAAAAAATCTGACCCTTAACTAAAGTTTCGGGAAGAGTGATGACAAATTGAGTAATGGAACCAAAACAACCCTACACCAAACTGGTCTGATGACAGTGGTTACACATGCAGACAGGACTGGTGCAAGAGTGTGGGGGGGGTATGCTCCTTGTCTCCCGTCAGTCACTCTCACACCGGCAGTGACAGACAGACAAAGCCACTCCCCGCTCTGTTTCGGCGATTCCACCCTCCATCCGAGACAACAGACACCATCCCAGGTCACGCAAAAGCAGGAAGTTGACCCATTGATACAGAGTGCTCAAGCTAAGAAATCTCGGGTCGAATGCTGAAGTACATACCAAATGTGTGAAAAACACTCAACCCTCGTGTGTCTATGACAGGTCATGCACTTCCACAACATTTAGGCCATTTCATTTGAACATTTCGGGATATGCTACAGAGTTTAAAACCAGAAAAAAAAAAAAACAGCCCTCTGGTGACCGATTATGCAGAGGTAAAAACTAATATCCAATTCTCTAAACGGACTGAAATGAAGTAAATTCCTTCATAAGCAATACCACCAGTCACAGAACTGATCCTGGAACTGTCAGACAAGCTTCAGGAGACATAAGTGTAAAACGCTAACAGGTAATGCAGCAAAAACACCAAACGTTCAGCGCACGGACCCCACACACACACGTTTGGCAGTTTGCACAACATGAGAATCCCAGTTTGAAATTGAAAGGAAAATTTATAACTTTCAGGCAATCCCCGAACGGTTCCAAGATGATAGATCTCACACACATGGGGAAATTCTCCAGTGTTCAAGCGAGATCTCTCCCTCGCTTTTGGTCGGTCAGACACACGCGCGCGCGCGCGCACACACACACACACACACACACACACACACACACACTAAAACGGTCTTCAGTAGTCCAACAATTTAAATCAGAATACTTTCCTTTAAAAAAAAAAAAAAAAAAAAAAACGACATGTCCTTCCTCCACTTAAAAAATGAAGGTGATAAAAAAAAAAATATATTAAGCCTCTTTCAGATATATTCTTTTTGGGACGTCTAGCAGATGGAGTGTTGCAGAGGTGGCGAGAGGCGGGGTCGGCCCAGATCTCTAAGTGCTATTTGGCAGTTCGGGTGGGTCCCGACGTGGTACGGAGCTGGGGAAAACAGTAATACACCCCAGGTTGGTCCTGAGTCCTGAAACCAAAACCTGTCAGGATCAGTAATACAGAGCAAAGGATTTATAAAAGAGTGGTGGGAAAGGGTTGGCATCATCAACACGGCAGAAAGGCACAGAAATGGAAACGACTGCGGCCAGGCCGAACGTTCCATCGTGTCCTGCAGTCGCCCACAGCGGTATGGGCGGAGCTTAAAGATACAGGTGCTCACCGGCTATAACAAGCTTCTGTGGCCATTGGCGCTGGGCCCTTTGGACCTCATCTGTTCCTTCACCGACCCGGACTGGAAAAAGGAAAAAAAAAAAAGTTTTCAATGAAGCCGTGAAATTTTTCACAGTGCAACTTCAGCTGTGTCTTTGGGAAATGGAGCTCAAATCTCCACAAACATTGCAATGGTATCTCTGGACTTAGGACTGCATGCTTCAGGTGAAAACAGATGCAGTACGTTCCCCACGTGAATGTAATCGTCGTTTACAGAATTGAGTCAGTTAATCCACATAAGGGGGGCGGGGAGTGGCCTTGATCAGAACTACTAAAAGACTGTCCGAAGGAGAAATAACCACCCGTCCCTCTGGCGGTTCTCGGAGGTCAGCTTGTAGTAAGGTACACAGGCCAAAAGACAGGACCGGAGAAGGAACGTCCCAGGGCGCTCGTTCCTCTCGTCTACCACGGGACAATGCGAGTCTGTTTGTTTAAAAGTGGCCGGGGCTCCAGAGCGGATCCCATTGGTTAGAGCGGAGGCCCCCTTTGATCCCTCTCACATCATGCACATCATCCTTCAGGCACTCAACATTCCCCTCCCGATGCCCTCTGGAGAAACACCGCGCCAGAGAGTCCACAGACGTCAGGCGAAGATGACGCGGACGTGACCAGACGCAGTACGTACAGGCCTGAGGAACAGCAGAGAGAGAACCCAGGAAAGCAAAAGGTCTTTTCTCCCCCACCATTTACCAAAACCTCCATGACAGACAGAGAGTCTGCGAGGTGATACAACGGTGGTTACGCTGTTGGCAAACTTTACTGAACCAGGGTTACAGACATTAGCCCTGTCCGTTTACTCATTAAACCAGAGATCCCCCGCCATTGGACTTATCTTATGCTTTGGATCCTAGGAGGGGGACAAGACCAATCAAGCGGTTCTAACCGTTTGTCTGGGGGGTTGGGACTCTAACTTCTCATCTGGCACCCGACAGGCTTCAGGAAGGGGCTGGATGGGGGCCTATTTTTAGAGCTCTCCGTGGTGATTGGCTGAAGAGAGCTCTCTGTGGTGACTGGCTTTCATATATGTAGGTAGATACGAGAGAGAGCAGGACTGGGACACCGATCGCGAGCGAGAAGACCAGTCGAGCGTTCGGAATCCCAGGGGAAATCCGCGAACGTGACGAAACCGAAACCTGAAGTCATGTGCCTGCTCCAAACTGAGGAAGTCATGCAGCCAGCGGGATAATTTATTATTCAATCACCAAAATACGCAGAGCTAAAACAAGCAAGTGAATGCAGAACACCTGACGTGGCCCGACAGTCAGGGATGTTTAAATCAACACACAAACTCCCTCCTGAAAGCTTGAGGTTCAACACAGCACGTAGGAATATCGAGGGCGAAAGCCCTGGTGGTTAAGGGCAGATGGGAACAAACGCGTTTAAAGACCACCAAACTCAAACCACACAATGGCTGTCATAGGGAATTCAGTCGGGGTCCGATCGACGGCGTTTCAGTTTAGTGTCAGTTCTCAATCGGACACCACTTTAAATCTTGAACTTAAACACCGATAAATGAATAAAGTAAAATAAAATGGACTTCACCGCTGAACACACAGCGTGCTAAATTAATAACAGAAACAGCAGTACTTTCAACCCCAGGCACGATTCCAAAAAAAACTGTTTACAAAGCGGCAAGCAGAGCTGAGGACAGACTGTGACGGAGCGGCGTCTCGCGTCGCCGCAAACCGACTTCCTCCTTTTGACCTTCCACGTGCTCCACCAAGGCACTGGCAAGAAGCGGGAGGCGTGCACCATGCCAACAGCCCTGCCTAATCTCTACTCACACCTTAGACCACACTGAGCCTGGGAGGGAGGGAACGCCCACCTATTCACACAATATACCCCCTTTTATTGCCCTGTGGTGTTGGACTGCAGAGAAGAACAATACAAATCACACTAATCAAGGCCAGGCTAGGTTTGGTCTGGTCTGGTCTGAAGTGTTGACACTTAACCCGGCCAAGTCAAGCAGAGAGGAGATTAGAGGAATCTGGCAGGCAATCGCGGTTTAGAACGTTTAACAGGCCTAAAGACGCACGTAGCCCTACCCAAAACCAGCCAGAGTTTCCTTTACCGAGCAGCAGACAGGGAAAAGGAAGGGTAACAAGGGTTTGCTCTTACCGGGGGCAAGGTGTCGCCCATCTCTCCCGAGCCGATGTGGGTCAGGTGCATGAAGTTCATTGGCTCTCCGATCATGGTCCGGTCGATCTTCCTCCTCCTCCGTTTCTGAAAGCGCGGTCGTCACGTTAACGTAAAGCACACACTCCTTCCAGAAAGAGTCTAAAGTCTTTGATATTGAGCATCTAGATATAAACCCTACCGTGATATTTCCAACTTCAATCACAGGCAAAAGTGAAAATTAAACTGATGATTAATAAATCTCCATGAAACAAAACCTAACATAATATCTTATCTTCACACATGGTGCTCTGGTAACTTTCTCTCACAGCGAAAGCATTGGAAGACCGAGCTTCTAAAAGCTGTGGTTAAAATAGATTTACTTTTAAATGAAGCTTTTTGCAAGAGAACTAAATTCAGCTTTTAAAACAAAACAGGCAGGTCTACAAGTGGCAAGGGCAGTTTGGGCCCGTCCCATCTCAAACAACAGGACAAACACAGCCCTAAAAATAAGAGAAGGAAGGCGGGGGTCAGTTTCTGCCTGCCTTCACTACACTTCCTCTCTCCTGAAACCCTGGTCATTGTTAAAATGTTAAAACTCTTCATCAGGCCAGAGAAGGGGGTGATGTTTGCCCAGCGTGGGACTATCAGGAGGGGGGCAGTAGTCTCTGTCACTGAGGCTCACGCCGCACGCTTGCTCGGCCGGTCGAGGTTCACGCCGCTGGTCGAGGCTCGAGCCGCATGCGCGCCCGGCCGGTCGAGGCTCGCGCCGCTGGTCGAGGCTCGAGCCGCACGCGCGCCGCTGGGTGGAAATGAAACAGACTCACCGGTGGGGGCTTAGCCACAACGCAGCAGCCCATCTTGTGCCAGAACTCGCTCATCCCGACAGCCTCCCTGGCTCTCTCTCGCCGCCCTGCAGGCTGTCAAACGCAGCAGAAAGCCAGCCCGCTCGGTAGCCTTTGTTTGAGGAAGTCCTGGGGCATCCAGATCCGTCCAGCTCAAACCCTGAGATCCCTCTACACGTTCTCCTCACTGTGGGTGTTTTCCGTCCGGGATTCCTTTCCGGCTCGCTCCAGTTTCGACTCGCCCACGGACACCTGTCACGACAGACATGATATTCCATTGGCTATGATGTCATGAGTAATCATATCATATTATAGTTGCGTTTATGTGCACCTTGACATTTATTACTTCCAAGACTTTTATTTAGATTTTAACAAGAGGAACAACCAGAAGCACATAGACGACAGTTCTAGTTTTATTCCACGGCAAAATCCCGACACAAGGTTGTAAATCGACTAATCATCGAACACAACACTCATGTTCCTGGGATAGTTTTCTGGAGTAAATCCTGAAATCTCCTGGAAGCTGCTTCCCTGGACGGCTGGTCGGCCCAAGCTGCCCTTCAGGTAGATCCACCCCATCCCCCCTTCACCAAATATAAAGCCCAGCGCCTCGTCTCGAACCCCTTCCAGTGGGATTTGCCGCCTGGCGTATCTGTCGATCTCTGCGATATCCACCATACAGCTAAACAGCCACGTTACATCTCTACAAACAACTCTGCGATACCCATGTGTGTCTCCGTTTGAGTAACAACGGAGGAAACGCAAACTCCAGACATGAGTCACTCTGACTCCTTTTAAGACAGGCGGCTTCCCCGGGTGTTGGGTGAGCCATTTACCGCCGTCAGCACGAAAGGAAACATGAAACACAAACACATACAGAACCGAGAAACACCGGTCCATTCGAATCGGACTGCCTCATTCCAAACGACGGATTTAAGTGCGATTACAGTGGTAAAAAAACTGTACACAGTCGTTCCAGTAAGGGTACAGACAGGACTGGAAGTGAAGGGGAAGCTGGCTTCCTGTGCTGACGACGGTTTATTCGAGATGCCCTTATTGGACGAGGGAGCAGGCTAAAACGCAGAGCGTCTGACAGGAAGAACAGAGGTGGGCTGGCAAGCCGTGAAGGACATGCCGGGTATAGACAACTCGCCACAGAAAAGAGGCTTATGTAGGCCTTATGCATCGTATATCACAATATAGACGCAGCCAAGCCCCTATACGTTTTAAGTGCTGTGGAATTTACCAGAATTGGGTCTCCACCCTTTATTTGTGTTGAAATGAGTATAGCCCAAGTACGCAAAGGCAAATTAAAGTCCTCTTTCAGCAAGGAGACGGGCGTTGGCTGGGTAAAGTTGGCAGCAGTAGTCCGATTCTCCGCTCCGTCTCACTGTGCGTCCTCGTGACAACCGTCGAGCCCTCGGGACTCACTTCATCAGCGCGACCACAGGGTTCAAAACAAAGCCAAATAAACGGGTACCAGCCACGGGAAGGTCTTTCACCAAGGCCCTGTAAACGGCCTGGGTAACAGAGCCTTCAGACACAGGCCCTGTAATTCACCGCGGTGAAGTCTTCCAGCAGGCAGGCCAACATCCTCATTTAGGCCCTCATAGAAGCCGGGCTGACTCAGTGCAGAAACAAGGGTACTGGGGGGGGGGGGGGTTCAATTGTCGGAATACTTGTCCAGTGAGCTAAGGGAGGGAAAGAAACAGCATGAGACTCATCTGGTTTCTGACGACACTTCAACCAGACCCTTTTAATAACCTTAAAGGAGTTCAGAACAGAGTAGCGGTCGGGTCCAAGTGATCGCTGAATCAATAACTGAAAACCCCGGCGGTATCCAGAATCACACTGTAGCGTGTAGCGCAGCGATACCCAGTCTAAGGACTTTTATAAAGCTATAAAATCGAAACGGGCCAACAGTGAGTATGTTACCCAACACCACCGAGGGCAAATTCAAAACTAAACTAGCGGATAAAAAAACGGAAGACGGCAAACAAGGACGAGACAGACAAGGCAAATAGCTTTAGCAGCGGGTCACCGGGTTGGGGGGCAGAGTATGGTGCGGAGGATCCCTGCTTCATCCGAGTCCAGCCTTAAGGCAGAGATGCAAAAACAGCTACACGTGTGTTATCTTTTCCCTCAATCACAAGATTTATTTTACCTACAGGCATTGAACAATCACTGACTCATTGCACAATGCATAACAACAACCCCGGTCGCAGGCAGTGGCTGTTTAGTTCTGATAATGCGGCAGGCGGGCGGGGGGTCGGGGAACCGCAGACGAGACTCTGGCATCCCTAGATGACACAGGAACCTGACTCCCGTTAGTCAGCAATCTCCCACGCTGGCTGGCTGGTGAATTGTGCAATTCTGGAGGCCTGGGAGAACGTGATCTCACTGTTGTTCTCCCACAGAACCGCGGCTGAGCGACGGGAATCTCTGCTGGATTCCCAAAAAGACCCCTCTCCTTCCACCTGAAAGCTGAAGTTCAGAATTACACACAAGCTTCTCACAGGTAATTAGAACTGTGGCCAACCACCCAAAAGGTGCTAAACACGCTAGCGTCTGTGTAGGAGAATTTCAAATTTCTGGAATCCCAATAAACAAAAGTTGATACCTGTATCTGGTACATCCATAAATACTACGCTACTTTATTACTCAAAAACAACACAAGTAGCTTCTAATGCGTAATCTAGCAATATTGTATCAAAATCCAATAAACACTTAACAGCAGGAGGAGATTGCCAAAGCAGAAAGTAAAGACCTCTCAGAGAGACAACATTTACCAACGGTCAGAAAAAACACCCTTTGCCAAGTCTTAATTCTACCAAATTGAGCGTTAAGTTTTCCAAACCAAGCAGACAAATATTTGGCTTCCTGTTGACCGGAGAAACGGCGACATGGCTCAAATTTCCCAGCACTGTCCGTTAGCCGTCTTCCTGTTAACATGAGGAAGGAGAAAACCTATGCACTTCATGCCAACATATCCTCAGGGCTTCCTGTCACAGCGACAACACCCATTTAAATGTTAGAGAAGGCCTGTGTCACACACACACACACACACAGCGACCAATCGTCAACGCCAAAACTTGACTGGTCCTTACACGGTAATGATGAATCAATCTTTGCCTACACTTAAGCAACATAGCCAAACGCACTTCAATAACCATGATTCAATTACATCCCTCAGTAATAAAATGGATTTAACTCTGATGTTGGTGAGCCCTCAGGTACGTCGGGTCACAGTGAAAATGGAGGGGAACTGGAGATGGTCAAATTCCAGGGGGAAGAGAGGAACCCTGACCTTTTGTATAGTAACAGTCATGGCAAAGGGCTTTGGCGTGTTGTCATACAAACTGAGGTCATGCAATGCCATAGGCCAGCAGTGGTTTAAAGCAAGCGGGAGGGAGGGGCTCTTTCCCCGTCAGAAGCTACAATAAGGGCTTTGACTTTCTAACCGTTTAACCATTCTGTGAAGCTGTGTGTGCCAGCTTTATAGAGAACAGCACTTCTCTTGTACACGGTGTGAGACCCCCCCGCGCGCGTCACACAAGACATCACATGGGAGAGCAGTGTCAAAAATAAAGCAGCAAAATAAAAAATAAACTCCCTCTCTGATGCTTTACCGTCTCACCTCCGTTTAAAATAATCTGTCAGCGAAACGCAACTCCTGCGTCTCGTTTGCGGAATTCAGAGCACTAACTAAAAAGCGATTTGTGCGATGAAACGGAGCTGCCGTTCAGTGAAGAACCGATATCCCCTACAACTTCAGGCGATGGGGTCTCACATCCAAAGAGTTCCTCAGATTAAACCACTAGGAGCGGTGGAACAAAAACTGGCAGGCTTCAGGGAACAGTTAGTCAATCCTGGGATAAAGCAACCGGTATCAAGCAGTTCCCAAACTGCAACCACATGTCACATTTACTATTATAAGGAAATAGCTTGAAGTGCTTTCAGTGAAATTACACCTGGCAAGTCAGCCCCCCAACATAACTTAATTTTGGCTTAACGAGGTCACTTCGCAGTGATTCATCCACATTGCACCAACAGCCCATTCCTCAGAACTGACTTGGTTATTATATTAGGGCAACACTTCAGGCATTGGCCAACAAACCAGAAGGTTACCGGTTCAAACACAAGCTCGGGTGCTGCAGCTGTATACTTAAGGCCGTAAACGTAACCGGAAATGCGTCATTAAATATCACCAATACATCAGGTAATAACAACCATGCCGCTCATCCAGGCACGTTATCCCGGTTAAGAGCGACTAATAAAGCGATGACCTCGTCTGCAATAGTCCTGGGTTACAGGGCTGGAGGTCACTTTCTATAGGATGAAAGTAACGTTTTCACAGGCACTAAAATACGGCGTAAATCTAATAATACCCCTTAACACTCTCTGAAAGTTCAAGTGAAGCTTAAAACACAAGAGATACCGCAATTATAACAAGTAATCAGTAAAGGGGCACAGAGAAAAAGACGGAGACTCGGGTGAGAATGGGCAGAATCGGAAGAGGACTAAAAAGTGGATTAAGTGAAATAGAGGATTAGCAGTGACAGATAATCGATCAAGAAGTGTGGTGCACAGAACGGGGAGGAAAGGGTTGCATACAACAGTTATTGCCTGGCGTTCCCTCGTACAAAGGTCGGGTTTTAACTCGTTTCTACGTTCTGCAGAAGTCTAACTATACCCCGGTTATTAAAAAAAAAAAAATTATTCCCTTCGTTAAAATGCATCCCCGTTGCATTAGAGGTTCGGGGGCTAATCTCCCTTTTGGATTACATTCGGATATATAGATTTTTAAAATAAATATTTGTATTAAACTGGGAAAGTAAACTGAAGGCTGTGTATCAGCGCAGCTTTGTGCGTTTGCAAGGTTAAATAAAAGAACATGGCAAGTACGTCGACATTTTACTTAGCCTTTTAACATTTAAAACCGATTAACTGACTCTGACGAAGCGAACTTATCGAACATATTGCCAACAGGTCCTCGCTGGAAAAAGTCCCAGCAAACAATTGAATACAACACAAAGAATTGGCAAATACCGTCGCATTATGTTAACGTAGTCCGCCAACTAGCTATGATGACTGCAGAACTAGAGGTATCGGACCAAACGCATTCAAGTTTAAAGTCTAGATGCGAAAAACTCATACACCAACGAAGGATGTTTAATAATGTCTACCAACGGACGTTTCCTTCAATTTATGAATGTGATTCGCCACTTTTCCCACAGGGTCGGAACAAAACTCTAAATTTAGGGTCGCTGTGGACCATACACGTTTAAGACGTACAAGACGCTTACTCGGTTGTTAGCTACTTTTGATTTCCATAATAACAACGCTGGCATCGGTGAGAAAACTTACAAATCTCAAATCCAGAAGTTCTGGAAGTCTGTAGAAACGGAACCACTTCCCCTTTGTAGACAATCTGTATCAACTGCAAAGGCTACCAGTTAGTTACGATTCGGTTTGAAAATGGCACATTTTTAAACACATCAATGTCACGGCATTTACTTGCTTGTAACCTACCTTAGTTGTGAAAGCGTCTTTCCGAGCTCCCTACTTTCAGATACACACTAAATACACTCACATTCGCAGCGTTTTTTTTTTTTAACGGCAGGAACGCGTGTAGCTGTTCTCTTCAAGTTCCCTTCAATTTTACTAAGGCGTGGTTCCAAGTTTTCAATCAGGAAATTCTAAGGTTTGAAATTGTTTAAACCAAATTTACGCAGTAGCGCCTCTAATGGATATGACGGATACTGCAAAATCAATGCATCTCAGTACAAAGGCGGTACTTTTATATTTGTTTCCAATCCAACAAAGAAGACGGTCAGATCAATTGAGTTTAGGCTATACGTTTCTCAAATGATATTATGTCACGCATCTTAATACAATAACTGGGAATATTAGATTGTTTTGTCCTTTCTCGTAGCCTGTTGGGTTGTTACAAACAAACAAACAAACAAACAAACAAAAGCACTTTTATTTTAAAGCATGGTATGTAATCATATCTCGACAGCGTTTTCACAAAACAGGGAAAGATTGGCTTGTAAACGAAGATGGGTGGGGGCCTGATTAGAGTCAGCTCGTACAAAATATTACCCTGATTATAATAAGGTGGTTTGGTAAAATATTCTAGAATAATTTTTGACTCAAGATTCACCACGAAGCATCCCCTTGATAAAAAAATAAAAATTAGGCATTTTACTTAAGGCTTGGTGTTTCGACCAAAACATATTAACAAGAGTAAAAAAAAAAAAAGGGCTTAAATCATTTTACCAAATGTATCAAATATCGTTCATTCACATTTTACCCTGCAAATAAATCCCAGGATGCAGAGACGAGATTGACTTGATTGGCAGTAGGTGTGGCTGAACGGCTTTGAAGACCCTATCTGTGAGCAAGCGCGTGAGTGAGAACTGCATTTGCAGGGAAAGATAGCGGCACTTCGGCAAGTACTGCAGAGCGGCTGGACAAAGGCGTCTTTTCACACAAAAGGGTAGGCACCACTACGAAAGGGAAGGGTGTTCTCTTCGCTACAGAAGCAAGGGTAAAATAGCTAGTTGGATAAAAACGTTGTCAAAACCAACCATTCTAGTATTATTGACTGCATGCTAATTATGAGTTCCAGTGATTTTAATACTGTAATAATAATAACATTAAGTATTTTTACTTAGTATTTAAATACTTAAAAATATTAAGTAATTTGTTTTTGCTTATCAGTTAAGTCATTTCATGTATAATATCCGAACAGCAGCATGTGATTTGTTGTAGATCGGCAAAAAAAACTGATGATTACTGCAGCAAATTAAGCGACTGTTGCGAAGGATTGTTCTTATTGAATCAACGTATTGCCAAAAGCGCTGTCTTGTTTCAATTTATATCCACAGTTTGTATGTCTATATAATGCTTCGTCACGTTGGTCTTGCTGTTGATAAGACGAATGTCAAATGACTTCGCTATATTTAGGGATGATGGCTATCGCATGACACACTTACTTAATTCGGGCGTTATTATTTAAATAACCCAAGCGCTCCCTATAAATAAAAATGCTCTATCGACAGCGAAAATGTATGCACACGATGCCTTCTAGAACATGTGTAAACTGGCGACTGCACAAGCCGATGGGTGTTGGCCATGGGTCTGCGGTCCAGCCTTAAATTATTGACGGGGGGGGGGGGGGGGTTGGTGAAAAGGCGATATATTTTTAATCGGCGACACCTTAAAAAGACGGGGGCCTTGCGGGTAAAAGCTACTTGTTAACGTGATAAATGGGCTTAATTTTTACT
>JAOYSI010074044.1:7934-17934 GCA_025775065.1 Hiodon alosoides | reverse complement strand
TACAAGTCGGCCTCCAGACTACAGATCAGCGCCGGCCTCCAGGGAAGACGCATTCAGAGGACCTGAGCGTGACGGAGCAACCCTGCCACTTCTGTACCAGGCACCGGTGACATGTACAAATGTGGGAGGTAGAAAACACAGGCCAAAGCTAAGTGCTCTTCAAACGCAGCCTACCACAAAAGAAATCCTGCTCCCCCGAGAAATGTGATCAAATGGGACTGTCCGGACTGGGCCCAATCCACAGAACATTGGGACATGCTGGCCGACCGGGGCAGGAGAGATTCTGTGATCCCTGCTGCAGTCCGACAAGAACTTAGTGCTCCTGGTCACTCAGTACTACAGTGAAACTGCAGGGCATTCAGATTCAATGTTCTCCGAAATGCACCATAATAAATTCAGCCATGCTAAAGTATCAGATTGAATTATATGACCGTAGATTTTAGCAGCTTAATAGCTGTCACAGTTCACAACACAGTCCCCGTTCTTCAGCAGATGTTATCAGGCACTTCTCCCAACTCTTTCCATCCAATCATTCAGTTAACATTCCTGAAGCCCACGTGCTCTGGTTCAGTCACCCTCTGCTCCCATTGGTTCTGCACCTTCGTATTCGGTTTTCTGTTCCACATATAACCCCTCGCTAACCCTCACTCTTTGTGAAGTATTGTCAGTTTCAGTGTGGTGTCTCTGAGTGTTCACTCCTGTTACCTCGTTCCCTGGATGCCTTGCCTTGCCTTGCCACGTCTTTGTATTTTCCTAGTAACTCTGTCTGTCTGATTGCCTGACCATTGCTTTTGTCCCTGACCACGTCTTTGGCTATTCTTGATTGCTTTGTCCTGCCGGTTCTCGACCTACGCCTGTCTGACCTTCCCTCTCAGCACTGCAACTGGGTTCCCCGTGGAACGTTACAACAGCAAGTTGTTATTTTATGTCTATGTGAACTTATGGAAATATCTTATTTTTTCTGAAACCGTCAGAAAATACTGAAGAAGAACAAGAAATGTTTTCCACTGTGGAATTAAGGCAAACATTAAATCAGAACTCATATGCCAACCAGCACGCATTACAAACCTTGTAGAGTTGGAGGTGGAAACAAAAATCCTTCTCGAACACACACGCACAGACTCCTTAGCTGAAAGGGGCTGGCAATGCGAGAGTTTATTAAAAATTTAAAGTCGAAAAGCTGAGCACTTGGCCAACTGAACCTCGCGTACAAAGACAACAGGGAACTCCATTCACAAAACAGCCGAGATAATCTGGATCTTAATCAAGCGACGGCCAAATGCTAATGCTACGGTACAAAGATCAACTCTTTTTTAACAGATCTGTGGACACACGCACTGTAGAGAGAAAACAGACTCAAAGAGAGACACAGATCAGTGGATTAAAAAGAAGATCAAGGTCAAGGAGTCACTATGTTCTACTTATCCAGTAAATAAGAAGCCTATTGGTGAGAATACCAAGACGTGCCCATGCAATATTGAACAGAAACAGCCTTGTTGATGAGTAAATTGAATCTGTGAATTTTCTTAACTGGTTTGCTGCGATCCTTTGCTTTATATGAGTTGAATTTGCTTGTTTGTTTCTTTGTTTGTATGTTACACTACTAAATGACATCCTCTCACTACCCAACTTTTCTGGAGATACTGAGACGTATCAGAAGTAGAACTTGACTACCACCAAGGTCTCCAGAGTATGATCAACACATGCACGTAGTTTAAGAAGCCGTTCTAAAACAGGGCAGGAATGGAGGTTGCCTGGGGCTCTATTTCTGTGACAACGCTAGCCATGACGCATGTGGACACAAGCGGATCTTCTACTTTACAGCGTGGACAATGCGTTATGTCCATCCAAACTGGCAATTAACGGGACTAAAATCCACTGGTCTTCCCTGAGGAGGAGGGACCCCATGACCGGGCGTGAAGGACGGCCGTGTCAATGCACACTCATTAAGACCCCTTCATAATGCACTACCAGATGACAATGAGAAAATTATCCATTTTATTAAACATATGTTGTTGTCTTCCCTGAACTTTACCCTGTCTTAACCAAAAACACATTGCTTGGCATCATGGGACGAAAACGGACAGCTGCGGGGATTTACTATCCGCGGTCATATACAGACCCTTCTGACATTAAAAATCAATACAAAAAAACATAGAAACGCCTTTGCGTTTAACCCTTGCCTCCAATGAATCAATTATCAAAGGACCAACGAGATATTGTCGATTAGCCAATCCCTTCTTGTGTATTGTTTAAGGTAATTTACCGCTGTGGATTCTGTGGGTTAACCATCAGAAGACGAAAAACCATGTATTGTTTATGTATTGCAATTGCAATTATTGTAATATCATTTAGCATAGCCTACATAAAACCATTGCGGGACTGATGCCAACATCTCCCAGATCACTCAAGCACTGGAATATAGGGACAGATGAGCGCGTAGGGGGTATGTAATAATTGTAAGGCCTGGGAAATCACCAGTAGGTAACACCACGCAATAGATATAATCCTGGGCTGGGAGAGACTAATGGAGAACCAGGCTATTGGGACACCTTTTCTCCACAGCACTTAAGAGCTATGTCACTGCACCCCGGATACCTCAGAGTATCCACTGACAACGGACGTCCAATTCACCATCAGAGGCATTCTGCTTGACAGGGCTCAGAAAGAACAGGAAAGTTAACATTGACATTAGTCAAGAGGTCTCACGCCTTGCCTCGTTTTTTACAATAGCATGTAATTCTAGATCATATTTTCTTTTTACATCTAATTCAATTAATGTCACACCTCCCTAGTTTACCAATGCCTAATTTTATGGAAAGGATAATAACTAGGAGCAAATTAGCAATACGTTGACAGAGTACGTTATAATGTTTTATAACGAAGTGGTAAAAACAAGAGCAGATTAACGGAAGACGATGAAGTAAAGGGCCATGAATACGGACTACGTTAAATACAGGGAAACAGAAGCCATAGTTCTCCAACAGGAAATGACACAGAATATGAACCATTCACCGCTTTTTTAAAGGGAAACCGCACCGTAAATGCATTGCTTATGGACTCCAGGACTGGGGTCTTAGCAAGGTTTTTAATCCCAACGGACGACAAGGACGGCGCCGTTTTCCGCATCCGTTAAGGCATATCACAGGGCGTTTCCCAGGTTACCGGAGGATGACAGAAAGGGTACCAGAGAGAGGCGACTGAACGAACAGTTACAGTAACAACAAACTAAGTCCTTACGCCGGTATGCGTATTTTACGGACCTAATGCATTTTCCGGTAATCAGCGGATCCCTCCTCTTTGGCCGCAACACCATAGGCTGAACAAATCATAACGGGCAATCACGGCATCTCAGGGACTGCAAAGTTCTCATTTGTGCCTTTAGTCTATAATTAGGCCCATTCTCCAGCACTCCAAAAAGCTCTCCGAGGAAATGCAGTTAATTGGCAATAGAAAGAGAGACGCTTACAGCCCAACCACATGGCTCAGTGGGTGGATGATCTCTGGCCCTCCACAAACATCTCCTTCACTTAGCCACCAGCAGCCCCATCGGTTGGCTTCTTTGATTACAGAGGCGTCCCCTCCTCCGTGAACCGCCACCGTCAGAGCCGGGCCAGGGAAAAGACACCAGTGCGCCGCGGACAAACAATAAAACTGCACCCCAGATTTCATCAGTCGAGATAAAGAAGTTCCTCTCCTCCGAGCCCCGCTTCCACGATCGCTGCTTCTGAGCGCAGAAAACAGCCGAATGTGATGCATTGGGCACATTTTAACAGGGCCAGATTCTGCCCAAATGGGCTCTGCTCATTTGTCTCCAAGAATACATTCAAAAGCACTTACAGAACAAATATCACCTTACTGAAGATCTCGGAAGAAAATTAAAAAAATCTATTTCACAGAAATGTATAGCTTTGTTTTGTTTTTGTACTCTGCCCCTTGTCATTCCCTTCTGCCCCAGGACAGTCTCTCTGGAATACCAGACACAGCCTATAGCCTCTGTCACAGCTGGTAATCTACCTACAGCCCCCCTTGTCATCTACCCAGTACTGCTTGACTGACAATAATAAAGGAGGATGAAACCAATGGAATCGACCAGGCAGAAGTTAAGTGAACCATAGTAACTGATCCATTTCTACAAAGTAGGGGGGCCACTGGCAGTAAAATGTGATGCCTGTCAAGATTCCTACCGCAGTTCCACTTAAAACACAGACAGACACTTCATTCGGTCTGTCTCATGGCTGGACTTCCCGGTCAAATCTCAGATCTGCCACTCAGATCAGAGCGCACCTGTGTTGCTCTGACAGCCTGTGGGTAAGGAGTCAGCAATCTAACAAGTTTTCGATTTGTATAGCCTCAGCAGGAGAAACGCTGGCAGGAGGATGTCGCGGTTCATGGCAAAAGGATGTCCATTATAAAGCCGTGGCTGCGACACATTGATTTAAGAGAACTGGTGCTTCTCACACAAATGAATCCACTAAACACAGACTGGACTGAACGATTAGCCGCACTACGAGCCCCCCTGAGATTGTTAGCAATTGGCAGCATTAGTGCTAATTAGTATTAAAAAGAGGCAGATTAATCACTATCCCGTTACATTTGTATGATGCTTAACTAATTCGGACGGGGGATATAATGAACTTTGGTTAATGACGGTATCAGTGTTCAGATTTAGATGATTTAGTGTGGTAGTCCTGTCAGACTACATTCCAATGCATTAAATCAAACCAGACAGTAAATGCACTTAGGATAGGAAATGTAAACATTTAAATGTATAAATTGAAAAAATGGCTCAAATGAATGGAGGAATCTAATACCCAAACAGACTGGTAATACGCTAGTGGTTTTTAAACACATGGACCAAACGACGTAGAATCCTAGACATATTTTTTTTGTGTCTCTGGTACATAAAAAGAAAAAAAAATTTGCGTTTACAAGAGCCAATTAAATATGCTCAAGTTGTTTGCGTGTTTAAAAGGAAAATAAATGTTTTAGTTTCATGTATTTTTAACTGAAACTAAACGTTATTGTTTTCATGCTTGGTTGCAGGTTTGGAGTTTAATTCTCAGGAATGTCAGTGGTCTGTGTAGGGGGGGGTAACCTTCTTCCTGTGAAAGTCTCTAAGTCTCCCCTTATCATCGTTCGTTAAGCCTCGGGAAAACACATTTGCCACGACGACCCTGTAGAACCTAAGAAGAGAAAAACCTCTCCCTTAACTCCGGAGAGGCTCTCAGACGGGCCTTCCAGGGAGAGGCTCTCAAACGGGCCTTCCAGGGAGAGGCTCTCAGACGGCCCTTCCAGGGAGAGGCTCTCAGACGGGCCTTCCAGGGAGAGGCTCTCAGACGGGCCTTCCAGGGAGAGGCTCTCAGACGGGCCTTCCAGGGAGAGGCTCTCAGACGGCCCTTCCAGGGAGAGGCTCTCAGACGGCCCTTCCAGGGAGAGGCTCTCAGACGGCCCTTCCAGGGAAAGGCTCTCAGACGGGCCTTCCAGGGAAAGGCTCTCAGACGGACCTTCCAGGGAAAGGCTCTCAGACGGGCCTTCCAGGGAGAGGCTCTCAGACGGGCCTTCCAGGGAGAGGCGCTCAGACGGGCCTTCCAGGGAGAGGCGCTCAGACGGGCCTTCCAGGGAGAGGCTCTCAGACGGGCCTTCCAGGGAGAGGCTCTCAGACGGGCCTTCCAGGGAGAGGCGCTCCCATTCAGCGGAGCCTGGGAGGCACGGCGCCCCTCGACACAGCACGGTATCCCGGAGGTGGCGCCGCCCTCCTGCTCGAGGTGATGACTGCGAGGGAATGAAATCGCACTTCCTTCCTCCCGGCGTGCCGCACAGCTAAAGCAGGGGCTGGATCTCTATTCGGCGCAGCAGAATCAATTATAAAGCTTGTTTGGTGTTTACCAATCCCTGTTTTAAAAAGCCCTGAAAACGCTGGACACTTTCCGAACATCAGAAACAATAAATTCATGTTTTAATTTCTTCTGGCGATTAAAAGAAAAACAACAATACTCCATTAAAATGCGAACAAACTATTTACCCGAAGTTATAAGCAGCTCATTAACTGAGTATGCTGATTGCCTGGTAAAAAGCCAATTGAAATACCTAGCATCCGTTCCCATCGTCGCACATACACAACCAACTACCTTTCACAGTTTCTCTGTGACAAACTTAATAAGTACGTTGCGTATAAGGCCTTTAGACTGTACCCACCCGGGCCTTTACACTGCACCCACCCGGGCCTTTACACTGCACCCACCCGGGCCTTTACACTACACCCACCCGGGCCTTTACACTGCACCCACCCAAGCTTGGACACTGCATACTACAGAGGCAAAATCTCAGCCATTAACACATCCCCAACGTTGTCCGGCATCGGTCCACAATTCACACAGCATTCAAAACACTTTCAACACTGATAAAACAGTCCCCGTTTCCCAACCTCATCACACTACAGTTAAACCCAGAGATGAAATAAAAGCAGAGAAATGCACAGGGAAGATAAATATGAAAAAGGCTCCCATTGGTCAGGGTGTCTGATGAGCAGAACTCACGTAATCATGGAAGGCCTTGGCTTCACTGGAGTGTTCACATGTCTCTCTCCTCTCGGGCGCCGCACAGTACAGGTCCCAGAACACGCTGAAAAACACAGGCCCCCGCAGGCCCGTAAGAGTGAGCGAGGGCCGGTCCTGACCAATAGAAGCCCATTACCGCCTAAGAGTTCACATTTGAATCGTTTTCTCGTTTTCATTTAAAGAGCGCACACAATTTGTCCTGAGCGGAGCGGGTCTGAACGTCCTGTCAGTTTCAGGTTTCACACTGCTGAATCTCTTGGGCTGTGTACAGCACAGGTGTAACGTTCCGTCCCTAACACATGTTACATTAAGGGTTTATTTATTTAGCAGATGCGTCCATCCAGAGGAGCTTAAGAAGGCAATCAAGACGGAAACACAAGCACAATAACAGCAATGCCTTTACCTTCTGTTGCTCTACGGCAGTGGTTGTCAAAGTTTTTCAGCTGGCCAATCAGTGATTACCTAGAAAAAAAACTCTCCACAGACCACCAAGGCTAGCCCCCCAAAATAGTTTTAAACACACTAAACTGATTTAAAAATATCTTGCCTACTTACAGGGTAATTAAATTAATATGGCATGACATAAGTATTACATTTACTGTTTAACCTACTAACAATCTGAATTATTTTTAGAAGCTGTTTACATTCCTTTTAAAAAAATAATTAAAACGTATATTTATATATATAACCACACTTGAGAACCATGTCTCCATAGTCATCTATGTCTTTCAAACTGTATTGTGACGTAGAAATAACATAACAGTGACACGACATTCTTCTCATCCACAATAGAACGCTTTTCACTTCTACACAATTCAAATCCCTTGATTCTTCCTATTTGCGGACAATCTGGCTTGGCTTCCCAACGATCAAGTTTCAGAGTTAAGTACTAACGGAAAAGAGGGATGTAACGTTTTAGTGGTACTGCACTGGGCCTCCCACAGAAGAAGCCACAGTAGGGGGATGAATGATCATCCAGAAAGCCAATGAGTAACCAGCCGTGGCGGCATGTTTGAGGCCGGAAAGAGGGGATTGTCGGAGGGGAGGAGAACTCCGGTGTGTTTGCTGCACATCCCCAAACTACACCCTAAAAACACAGCAAAGCAGGTGAGAGCAACTTACCACCACCATGAGTGCAGAAATCCTGGAGGTTCTCCTAACGTTATGTTCTTCTCCCATCGTATCTTTGAGAAGATGGGAATACAAAAAAAAAACACATTGACAGCACATACTGGTGTGGAAGGGGGACCGGGTCAGAACGGGCCCGCGTTTTAGCGACGCTAACCGCTAGCTACGCGTTCATTTAATTCAAGGATTACCTCGAAACACATGACACAATCATTCCTACTCTGTCATCATCCTGTTCGCTGGTGGGTCACAGAGTGAATTCGGAGAGCGCAGTTTATTATAATGAGACTTAATTACACAAGCAATCATAAAAAAAAATACACACTGTAGCAGGTACTTTTGGAAGTCGTCCAGACGTCTATTACGTACGTTTGTTCTATAAACTGCAATGATTTATCTGCAGTGACCTGCCCGCACAGAGTGTGTATATAATGAGACATTAACACCAAATTGGTCACTTGTTCACCTCAACGTGATTGTAGGAGAGGGACTGTAATCCATCTTAATTAGGTTCTATATTAACAAAACCACAGTGGTTACGTCACTCTCTCGCTCTGAGGGAAACAGCCAGGGGGCAAACATTGAGATCACTGCCAGTGTTCAAGTCTGACACGCTCCCTCCCAAGAATAAAAGACATCTCGCTTTTTTTTATTATCAGAACGCAACGTGGAGCCGAGGACCAGGCAAGAGGACATTTTAACTCAATCCGCTAAATCGCATTTCTCCGTTGTGCTACCACGAAACCCCGAGCGGAATAGACTGTGAAATCAAATAATTCACATTCTTCGACGTTCCGTCGACCGTTCAAGGTCTAACGTTAAATTGCGATGTCTAAAATCAGCGTCGGCTGAGGTCTAGCTGCTACATATTAAAATTCACCCGGCTGAAATTAGACCCGGTTGCACAACTTCGGAAAACTTTTGGAATTCTCAATGTTTAAATAGAGCGACATCCCCACATTTTTATAATTTTATTCCCACCACACACCGTGGAAATAAACGCGGACGGGGTGGATAGCACAACTCATCTTCTTGTTCGCCCGCCCTGCTGGAGCCAATGGAAATATTTATTTACCTTTTAACTCCTGGTGCGGGCTCTGTGTATATGCACAGGCTTATGTTAATATCTCGGGCTAATGTTCCCCAAACCCAAACATATGGCCGTCTCGCTTTCATCTCCTGGTCTGCGGCAAAGTGACAGCGTTGAGTTCCACTCGAGCTAATGTTGAGACTAATGTTACACTTTTAAATACCGCCACGGAGCCGGCCTTGCATATCCAGTGGAATAAAACTGAAGACACGCACGTCATCGCGCCCTCATACTGCCTGAGTGTGGCCTCCTCTTCCTCTACATTCCCATTTAAACGCCACATACTGCCTGAGTGTGGCCTCCTCTTCCTCTACATTCCCATTTAAACGCCACATACTGCCTGAGTCAAAAATAACATAGGCAATCAACAAAGACATAAATGTTTTCTCTGCAATGCTATACAATTAAAGCAGACATGTTACGCAGCATGATTTTAAACAAAAACACTAATAAAGCAGATTTTTTTTTTACAGTGGCATGGAAGATACCCCGTCAACCTCACAGCTGCGTCTGCTGGCATTTTAATCAGTAGGCAACTATAATAGTTTTAACACCTAATCCTGGAAGAAACATTCTTATTGACATTTACATTAAGGACGATAATCTAAATTCTTATTCTAGGTCATTGACAACAGTGTCTCATCGGATTCTCGGCCACAGGCCTAGGACTTGAAGAGATGGGACAAAGTGGAGCATGAAATCAGACAATAGGGTCGCTGACTTTTCAAGTCGCTGAGTACGTTTTTCTTTGGGTCGTTTTTTCAGCTGGTAATGTTAGGACAAGTCATGGAGCTCTATATGCACCACGACGCTCATCCAATCCTATTAAACGGACAGTAAACAACTAATGTGCTGTGCCAGATCTGCATTAGGTCTCTGTGTAATCAAATTAGCAGCAAGTCCCAGAGTACGGGAAGCGCCCCCTCCTAGCGTGCTGATGCCCAAGGCTTTATTCCGGACCGGGGCAGAAGCCGCCCGAGATACGGATACGGCCCGTGAGCCCTCTCTAACCTGTCTGCCGTCAACTCCAGGTCAAACCAACATACAAAAAAACAGCCGGCGGCTTACCTCTGAAAGGAAGGTCTGCGCAGACTTCTGGGCTCCTACATGCAGCAAATACTCATAAACGTACAGCGCTAACCTGTGAACAGGGAGAACAGACAGAGAAACTGGGTGTTACTGTGTTGTCGTACACGTACAGCGCTAACCTGTGAACAGGGAG
>JAOYSI010074043.1:29138-52939 GCA_025775065.1 Hiodon alosoides | reverse complement strand
AATCGTATAAAATATATTTAGTTTACATTTTTTAGCAGAATACACAAAGTGTATTTCATGTTGCAGTTTGACAATTAGAACCATTAAGAAATGTGTATGTAAGATTTGTGTGATTGAGCAAAAGTAATTAGCCAATGTTAAGATTTAATGTCCTATCATTATCTCTAGGGCGGCTGCCGTGTATAAAATCTTTGTAAAATAGTGTTTAAATACGCAAGTTTCAAACAGTTGAGAGCTCGCCAGTCTTGCGTAACTTGACAGCCAGTCTTGGGACGGTACCCCTCCCATTACTCCAGTACCAAAGCGGGCGGAGCGCTCACCGTTGCCAACCCCGTCCCGTCTCCAGGACCCCCTCAGTCTATCTCTGCGAGCGTCAGCTTCCAGCTTCCTCTCCTTGTGAGCCTCCAGCTTGGAGCGGAGGCCCTCAGAGAGCCGCTGTAAGTCTTTCAGCTGGTTCTGTGAATGAACAAACATCAAAGCGTTCGCTGTGAGCAGGGATGTCCGTTACACAGGAAACCTACAACACAATAATCTTAGCAGATTAGAACCGAGGCGTGTGTGTATGCTGGACGGACATCGCTTCAATGCTGGTTCAATGTCCACAATAATTAACTCTTAACTCAACAAGATGGGGTAAGAGAATTCCTTGTGACAACCTTGTGAACTCAGAGAAGAAGTACTATGAGTTACGAGCTATTTAAAAGTGTGAAGTAATACTCCAGATTCCCCTTGCCCTTCAGTAATAATTGACAATTAGACCTGGCACAATTCAGAGCTACTCGGTAATCAAGACAATGCTTCTGCTACATGACTTTATGAACAGTAAGACCTGACTAATGTCCACCCATTTTCAGGCTTTCTAGCATTTGTTTTTCATGACCCTAAGGCTCATAATTGCACCAAGGGGTAGAACGCCTTACTGTGATAGTCAGGGCAATGTGGTTCATTGCATTTGTCAAGGTAAAATCGTTCCACGGCGCTCCAATGTCCCACAGCTTCATCAACAAAACTTTGTTTTACATTTACTAATGATGAAGAGGCAAGACGTTCATTAAATACCACTGGTTGACTTTTTGTGTGGTGAGTAATTTCCTTCATTTGTTTTGGTTAGTCAAATGAAGGAAGATTAATTTTTTGCAGTCATTAGGAAATTACGAAATGGTGGCATTGTGAGAAACAGATAACCGTTACAGACAACTGTTAATAAAAAATAAAACTAAGAAAAAAATTGGAAAAAAAAAAGTCCCTAACCACTTAATCTTTCTTAAACTCAAATTAGCATCAAGACAAACACTTGAGTATGTGGTATGACAACGATAAAACGCGAAACTGAATCATTTCGATTGCACTGAATGTTGAAAGTGTCCTTTGGTACCACGCCACAGACTGCGTCATTTGTCGTTGTCACAGTTGTGAAATAACAGTTATCTAAAAGACGGAAGATTTGCATAAACCTTACAGCAAGCTGGAACAACAGAACTGGCTTCTATTATACCGTTCATACCATTCAACAGCAATTGGACAACACTGCACAATTCTGTGCTGTTAGCAAATAGAACCGTGACTCCTACGAATGGCTAGCCATTACGAACCGAGGGAAATATACAAAAAGAGGACCCTGTGGTCATCCAATATGTGAGTCGTTGCAGCAGAAACTCGAGGTGGGATAACGGGCTAATGCAGCCCCCGTAATATATTAACACAAGCAATGATTAAAATAATGAGAGCCTGTACATGCGCCGGTGCCCGACGCCTCCCTCAGATACGTTTTCCCGTAATTCAATGATGTGTTCTGTAAGCGCCGTCTTGCTAAGGATGAGTACTTTTCTGGGACACATTCCTCGTTGAGACCATGCTTCCCGAGTTGGACTGCATTTTAGCGGCTGGAGTGATTAATTGAACCCATTTAATATTAGTCACACAAGCTCTAAAACAGGGGTGCCCCTTAAGGACCACATTGCATTCTCAACAGTGAGCTCAGGGTCAAAATATTAACACCTTACCTTTTAGTTGGCAAACTGAACACTGAGGTTTTTTGGTTCATTTTAAAATAAATGCATTAAATATGGGGCATCAACCACATATATTTGGCCGGTTTAATCATCCATTGTTGACATTAAAATATAAAAGGGAGAGAAAAGAAAATGCCCTTCCAGTTCATGGATTCATATTTCTCCCTGCTTTCCCCATCATCTCAATGACGCAGACCTAAAACGGCCGGCGCTCAGCCAACCACCGGGGGCCCAGGACAAACATAAACTCTGACCAAACCTATGAAATGATATTACAAAAGTAGCAGAGACGTTTGCATGGCCTCGAGGGCAGAACTACGGACCCTTTGAGAAGTCAATAAAAGGCACATCAGGACCAGGTCTGTAGTGTGCCCACAGCAGAAGGTTCACAGTTGCGGATTAACCTTGGCTCGGATCCATCGTTCACACGTACATAAAAAAGGCAAATACCAACGAAAGCCTCAAGTGTATTGAACTTTGCTGGAATACCGTCTTATGATCAGGTGGCAAAACCTCCCCAAGCACACGTAGCCTCTAGGCCTACTGTCAGCCTGCCCTTTCACATTCCCTTCAGTGCCTTCTGGCTATTTACAGAACTGCTTCTGAGACCATGCGACACCAAGCATGGGAGGCAAAGCCCTCAGTGCCCAGTAACCTCAGATATACAGCATGTCAATGATAAGGGCACCGGTGTGGAGGGGTGGTTACAGACCAGAGGGCTTGGTGTTCAAATCACAGGAAGGATCGAGTTATTTACCTCGCAGTGAAATACTTGACCCTGAATTATCAGTAAATGTCCAGCAACATAAAAGGATAAACTATAGAATTTACAAACAACAAAACTATGGCACGTCGGGTTGTGACCAGTCCAGAAGTGTTTTACATGTCCAAGGGTAAAAACAACTGAAAAGGAGACAATCCTTGGCCCCCAGGAACAAGAGCAATGCAGAGCCCTCAGTGGAAATAGCTGTCCCACGGACCATCCAGTCAATCCATCAGAGCAAAGTCCAAACAAGACCCGCCCGACAAAATGGCGAAGCTCAGTAAAGTTGAAAGCATGTATTTCAGACGCAGCACTTAGAGCAGGCCAGAAAACGAAAGGGTAATGCATTAAGGAGGCCCCACAGTGAGGGAAGGAAACGCAGACAAACCCACAAACGAGGCCGACTCTTTGGGGAGAAGGATCATTCGTCAGGGGAAAACGCGCGGCGGCCCCGTTCCGCTACCTGTTTCTCCTGCCACATGCTAATTCCCTCCTCGATTAGCTGCCGCTTCAAGAGGAGCCCATCGTTCACAGTCCTTATCTGATCCTCCACCTTGGCTCGCTCCCTCCGACCCAGATTCCTGAAAGATACAATCTGTCATTAGGGCTCCGCGCATGAAATCGCAGGCAATCTCTCTCCCGGCAGGAGGCCGTGCACGCTCTGAGTCGGCACGGGGAGATAAATAAGCGAATTAAAGAAGAGGGGAAGCGGATCCTGAAGACGAGGCCTACTAACGGAGAGAACACTCTCCATTATGGCAGATGGCAATTATCAGGTGCATTGTTTCTGAAGGAGAGAAAAAAAACCGCAGGGCAAACACCGGAGCAGTATCAGCTAAATGAAAACAGCTCCACCATAGGGGAAGTGGAGTGAAAACCTGTGTTAAAAAGGTGAAAAGTGTCTGAGGCGTGGAAGGCTTTTGGGTTACCAGCGATATTCAACGAGAGGTAACGAACTGTAGTAATAATATTTTTTACTAAATTTACAAAACTGACAAACATTTAATTATAAGGGGGATAAAAAAAACACACAAATTGGAATATTTTGAAATACCCAGAGAATTGGGAGGGATGGCATACTGGGTGGGATAAGGAATACGGGTGGTCACATAACCTTAAAGCATTTTTATATTCAGTATCCTTTAAAGCAATATTATTGTTAGGCACACTGTATGCCAAACATATAATGACACATCACATTAAGGACTAACCCTAACTCTCACGCTGTGAAGGCTTACATTCCTGCACACACACTGGAACATTTTTGCCCCCCGCTGAATATCACTGTTTGGTAATGAAATAAAAAATAAACCATCACAGGTCCTCTCCTGCTTTTTCTCATGATCCGTTCTGGTGACTTTGTCTTTTGCCCCGGGCCAACACATTTGTATTGCAAGGTGCGGCTGAAGTTATTGAGCTTGCCATTCAGGGGCTATAATCTCCCTTTGAAGAAAATAACTTTTATTGTTATTGGCCAAAGCACAATTTCACTGGGGAAATATCTGTTACAATATTTTGTTCAGCCATGTGTCACGGAATGACCTTTGTGAACAATGTAAGTTATCAAAAAACAGCCAACAGAGTACCAAAAAGGCTAAAACAGACCACAAAATTGGCCCAGTAATATATCACACAAATGCATTTTGAAACTGTAGTATAAATGTACATATTAAACATTAAAGTATTGGTTCCTAATTTTATATATATTTAGTTATTACACAAACCTTTTTGGTTAACTTTCACTGAATATTTGTTATTCACAAACACCTTGTCTGATTATTCCAATTTAATTAGACAATTTATACTCATGTAAATTTGAAAATAATATTTTATTTAAGTAAAAAGAGATACATATTCAATACAATACATCAAAATCTGCTGTACCCCACGTGTAGAGGTGCGAGTTGTTTTGTATTTTTTAGATCCAGGTAAAATATAATGTCAGAATAGCAATAGCTGGCTTTGGTGTCTCCTAAACCAATATACAGTATTCACTTGCCTGAAAAACAGACCGATATGTAAAGGACAGTACAAAGTAGAAAAGAATGGCAGTGGCAATGGCAGAAATTTAAGTAAAATAGGCTGGAAGGAAAGTGATTAACAATTTCTCCTGCACAGTGAAAAAGTGACCCCTAGTGGTACAGGGAGTTACTCTGGATTTAACAAAACGTGTAACAAGATGCTGAGACAGGGACAATGTCGATCGGTGTTTGTTTTATTTCTTAAGAGGCTAATTTACAAACATCGCATGTCTTATAACTCCACGTAAAAGCACTGAAAAAAGTTTCAGCCCACACTATCGCTACGAAAGGACAAACTATAGAAAATGTGTGATCTTCGCTCCGCCTATTGAGGTGATTGAAGCCTGCCTGAAGGCGCATTTCCTCTGCATGTGGCTGAGTATCTCTGGTGACTCACGACCACTGACCTGCACGTGTTGGGGCATCGTGCGTGACTGTTATACTCATCTGAGGCGTCGCAGCAGTCTGGAACGAGGAAAAGAACATCTCACAAACTCAACTTTCCTAGCCGGAATGAGGCCCGACAAACAAAGGAACAATTGTGAAAACAGCACCAAACGCACACTGTCAGACATACGCTACAGAAGCCTCTGATCACAGAATCCCAAAATAAGTAAGCAGGCAGGAGTGTGGGCATTGTCCGAGGGTCTGCCGATCAGACAGACGACGATGCAGGGCTCTTTGGCTCTTGAACGGCACAGCGGCCAACACTGGTGTGGAAGCAGCTCGGCATGGAATACAGCAAAAAGCTGACCCTTTCAGAGGGGGCGGGGGGGTTTGGGCAAAGCAGCAAAGATCTGTCAGACCTCATCCCCCGTGAGCTGCCTAAGAGGCTGGCTGGCCAGCGGTAGAAAAAGCCGCCAGTGTGCAAGACGACAAGTAGAGATGTCAATACCAGGAAGCGTTCTGTTTGAAGGGAGCTGCCTCACTGAAAGGGGATTTTTGTTTTAAATGATGTAATTATGGGATTTGAGGCAGGGCGCTTCAGCGGGGAGCTGGAGAACTAAAGGCAGGCTGTTGGAGGGAAGAGTCTGCTACCTTTCTTCTTAATCTAAAACAATCCAGGGAGGATATAACAAGTTACCACCCGTCAACTTTAAAAAGTGTTTTCACACAAAAAGGAGCCATTGAGACTTTACACATTGCACACAGCCTCCTCGCACTCTCTGAGCTGCCATGAGCATAGCCATTAGGAAGAGGGGTTTTTTTCCCCCCTCGCTCTCTCACTCACTCTCATCTATTAATTGCATGCCTAGTCTTCTGACCCTTTTTCTTCTTCGATTTTGTGAAAAAGACCACCAATATCCCACGGTTCTCCCTGGAACGCGATTGCCTGCGGAGATAATCCCAGAGATATCATAGGAGGCAGCATTTACTGCAGTTCTGTTTTTTTCTTCACTTAATTACATGAAGCCCATTTGACCTTTATCACACTTCACAGTCCTTATTCTGCATCCCGCCCTGAGAACGGTTTTGGCAGCTTGTCAAATCAATCATGAATAAAGTGAATAATTCCATCTTGGGCGTCAGGAATTTAGGTCCAAAATTTGCCAGAAATCTGGATCACATCAGTGCTGACGGTGATCAAAGCAGGAGGACCAGAGCGGCACAAGACTTGGCAGGGGACTGGGATAGGGTGGGCTTAAGTTGGTGTGCAGTGTTCCTGGCACCCGGGAAACAGCGACCCCCTGTGGCTTTCTCGGTGCCTGCAGGTTGGCAGTACTGTCGATGAGGGAAGTGCTGAACCTCCCGTACGGGCTATGTGGCCCATTGCATGCTAAATAAGATTGACTGGAATGTGGGCAGCTCTGAGTATCCTACTGGCTATCTCATGTGTGAGTGCCGGGCGTAGCAAAAGTTAGCAGAGACAAAAACAGAAAACTAGAGATCAACCCAATTGTGGTGAAAATGAGAATGAAATACTGGACACTATAATCAATCAAAGAACATGAACAAAAGTGATGAGCTCACCACAGATTCCATCGTTGATGCGGGAGGTGGGGATGTATTGAGGCCGGAAGCCGAGGTTAGTGCAGTAGAATCTCCCATTGGAACAAGCAGACGTGCCTGTGTAAAAACAAGGTTATCTGTAAAATGCCAGGTGATATACCTCAGGATTGCGCAAGGTGATATAATTCAGGTTAGTAATCTAAAAGCCAATCGGGCGGGGCTCTGCCAATTTACATCGCCACTGGAATCTCCTGGTCACAATCGGCTAATGAGCAGGATTTGAATGAACAAACTTCACCTCATAAGGCTCAGTCTATGCTCAGGCAAGTCCCTTTACCGAGCAAGCCACTCGGGAGGCTATGTTCTACAACTTACAAAAAACCATTGGCACAAAATAGTTTACATAAACAGATTCGAAACCAGCATAACTTGTAATTCTACAATTTAACCCAAGATGGCAGCGTTGCCCCAAAACTTCTAATTTTGTCATAAAACATACTCATAATTAGCTTATAGTTCCTATTTGGTTTTTTTAAATAATGTTTTAAAATTCACTCAAATTATTGTATTTGTGCATGGGTCTATACAATGTGAATCCAAATTTGTAATAATGTAAAGGTATTGCTTATTATTGAACAGGTCTCCACCTTTTATTTAGTATTTGTAAATGTTACTTCAACAAAACTAATCCTTACACACCTTCATGATAAATTTAGAACAGAAAACACATAACTGAAATACGAAAAGGCACAGGAGCTGAACACTGATTACTGAGTCCAGTAAAATTGTGAGAATGCGGACATTAAGACACGGATTACCATTCAACACACAAAATTCAGATTTTATTTACCTGTACGGTGATACTAGAAAAGGGTGCAAAAAAGACTAGCCTCCCTCAATAGCATTTTATTTCATAATATAGGCCTACACTATATTTAGGATAACGCTAATCCATGCCTGGTACGGCTGAGGTTGAGGAGAAACTTGGGTTTTGGAGAAGAGATCTGTGAGAAATTGTAAACCGAAAGAGCAAAGAAAAAGCCAGCTTAGTGAAACAGACTGTGTGCTGCTGCAGAATCATTCCGTTTTGAGAGCAGAGCAGCCTCCTGCTGACGCTGCACGGCTGGCTTGGAAGCTCCCTCAGGAACAGCAAAGCACACTCACACGTCTCTGCCCAATCTCTCCACTGGCCACAACCTGTGCAGCTAACGATAATAAACTGCAACCAATCCACTGAAAATTGTTAACAAAAATACCAGCCAACAACCTCCCACATCTTCAACACGAGCAAAGCAATCAAGAACTTCTTCTAATTTCCAAAACCAATCTCCTCCATCCCTTACATAAATTATTAACTAGGCACCCCCCATAGGAGTGGAGGACACAGTTTTCCATATGTCCTAACTGAATAGTAATACTCAGAATGAGCATTAGTATAATTTAGCAAGTCACCTATTGCAGTCACCTATTGCCACCCCTAAAAGTGTGAACAGTGCCCCGGACAGAGAAACAAGTGCGCAGGTCTCCTTTGTGCTCATCTCTCTAGTGTCAGCTGACTGTCAGACTGGTCCTGCTTCTCACAGTTCTCCATTTCCATGTAGTCATGGAGGTCTACCATACCAAGGGATGAGACTATCAACAGAGCATACGTTTTAGTTGCATAAGCTAGGTAACAGGTAACAGCATACAGCATGGTCATTTAATATGCAAACATATAGAAATACGTGTGAACATGAGTCTGGAACAGAGAGATCAGAAAGTATGAAAAAACACTGTCACCTGGTTCATCAGAGCCATCCAGACAATCACAGTAGTCGTCATTCACTTGTTCAAAGGGAATTATTTTTGAACCATCAATACATAGGAAGGACTTTTTCTCCTTGTAAAACCGCCTGTCTGAAATCAGATAAAACATTTCAGAATTTTAGATTATCATGCAACCATTATCTGTTATTAATATTATTTGCATGTGTTTTACAAGTGACCAATGGGCGGCGGAAACATCTTCAAAATCTATCCATTTGCTATACGAAATATATACGAGTAATTTAATGGGTTTCTGACGCCTGATGGAAGTTGTGTGTTAGGTTGATAGCAAACTTAATGATAGCTTGTTTGTTATATGTATTAATTGGAGTAACGTTACTGCATTTGTAAAGCTAGCCAGCATATACATACTCGAGCCAACGTGAAACGCTGGAATCAGACCTACTTTGTTAAACTTCCCTATATATCTAATGAAACTTTCAAGTGTGATAAAAATGGGCCAGTTTGAATACTTAGTTCTAGACGAGAATGGACCCTAAGTACCCAGCACTGGTGAATCCAGGATTTAAAAACTGAACGCAACCACCGAACTACCGATTTATATTAAACTATTTGATGCTACTAGGTAGCTACATGGACAGAAGTATGGTTACTAAAACCAAAACTATGGGACATTGCTAAATAAAGTACCAATAAAGTTTTAAATATATTATGCTGTAGCTGTATGTATGTATGCTGGCTAATCTAAAGTACCAGTGTGTCCTAATGTAACACATACGACTTACATTGAAGAGAAATTCCTCTTATTTTCCTCGAGTTTACAAATAGTGCGGACCAAATTATCACTGCAAAAGCCATATAATACTGCATCTTCAATTAAAGTCTAAACAAATTTCGCAAGCTAGCGGGATAGCTAACCTCAAAGCATCTGACTGGTCTGACCACTTCCTGAAACAAAACCATGTGTCATCGACATATCTTTTCATTGGTCCGTACTCGGTCTGTTCTATTAAAGGTATAAGGTTGTTAAACAAACGATAGTACTATTATTATTATTATTATTATTATTATTATTATTATTATTATTATTATTATTATTATTATTAATAATAATAATAATAATGACTTGCATATTATTCAAACAATTCAAATGTACCTTAAAATGTATTTAAATGTAAGACTACTGATACCGTTTCATTTTTAAGAATGAAAGATGTCTGGCCGTAATAATTTAAAAACTTTAAATCTGTCTTTCGCAGATAACTTATTTCTATAAAAATAAATAAAAACACACAATTTGCTACAGGTAGAGTACCATATTGACAGGAGTGCTACAAATATTATCGAAAAGAAACAAATCTTAGCTATAAATGTGGTGTAAAATATGTACGTAACTTTGCCAGTGTTGGTATGGATCTGAATTGTCAGCCTGCTATTAAAACACTTGAAGCACCGGCTTCGGAATTCGTCAGGCAAACCTAAAGCGCAGAAGTGTTGTCTGCGCAGATCTCAGCCTGCTGTGATTGTACTGATGACCGGTACATGAAGAATTGATTTGATGAACTGATGAAAAGCGCAAAAATGAATGCGCATGTTTGGTGTAACAACTTTTAACAGTTATGGATTATGGTTGTTTTAAGTATTTCTCACTGGACTTTTTCCGTTCTCAAGACCAATGTTTTAATGCATTAGACATATTCCGATCATTTGCCCACCTAATTAGCCTGAATTCGAATGTTATACAATGCTTATTATTTACTTTGGGATTTTCTTCAAATCTGGTTAATGGTATAAAATGTTTGTTTGTTTGTTTTTTGCCCATACAATTACATTCGAAACCGAGGAAGCATTGTGACGGTACGGTGAATAAAAATAATAAAAACATTTTTCTATTATGGCTTTCCTTAGTACCTTAGTACTGCATTATACATTTTGAGAAAAACTGTAGATGCACAAGCTAACATTGTTTTAATAAATGTAAGGCCACGACTCAAGTAAGGTTTTCCGACGACGGCGTTACTACAGATTATTAATATTAAGGAAATAAAAACATTTTACCACTTCTGATCACACGGGTTCGTGTGTGTGGGGGGTGCGACCGGAGAAGGTTAAATACAGAGAAATGTGTAATGACACATATCTGTTACCATTTTATACCAAACCATAAAATAGCTTGACAAAACTATGACAACATACCAAGGAGTTGATACATTTCGGTTTGTGAGAGAAAATTCCGGGTGTCATAATGGTAGTATTCAGAGAAGTTAAATTCTGTCGACTCAAAAATGTTACACTCACCATTAAAATGCTTTGAAACATGCCAGCCCAAACCGAAAAAGTTCATACATTAGCTTTTCCAAGCACACGTCATGTAAACCCCAAGGCTATAAATCACATTTTAAAATCATTACATCAGTAGGCCTAGTCGACATTTTCAGGCATCTTATTGCAGTTAAAGTGAGCTCATGCTGGCGGCACGAACAGATTTCTTCAAGTATTATTATTTACACAATTTCGAATGATTTAAAAAGAAGAAAAAATAAAAATAGAAAATCTTTAAAAAAAAAAATAGAAACCCATACTGAAGATTTTACTTACAAGCTGGATATTTAGTTAATGATGCGTAACCTCTTTGTAATCGTGCGGTTTCCGTTTCTCGTGATAAAAAGGTTAGTAGGCTACGCCGCCTTGTTGTTTACTTTCTTAGCCGATGTGTAGCATTATTTATGCAACTTAATGTTTTCTGAAGCAATTCAGTTAAGGTACCTTGTTTAACAGCTCTATCTCATATAGTATTCAAGTCTTAATGTTTTTTTAGGACTATGTAAGAAACTCTAATCACTAGGCCTATTCCACAGAACAGATCAGTTTAGTAATGTATCCTATTAATCCAAATGTTAAAATCGTTTGGTGAGAACATCACCAATAAATTGCTCTATAGGTCAAATTATATTATAATTCACAATAACCACAATCATTACACTATTTAAGAAGTGCCAATAAAGAAAAAGTTATTTAGCCAATTATTGTCTTTGGCACACAGGATGCAGCATTTTGTTTCCCAGTGTATTATCCCAAATAGAGTCATACTAAATATATAATCAAAGATACATCCTATAGTGTCAGGAGGTAAATACATTGGAATGGTAGGCCTACTGATTAATTAATATACGTACTGGATAAATAAACACACTAAGAAGGCCAATTGTTGTGCATTAAAAAGCATTATTTAGGAACATTCAAATACAGTCGATTGTAAATTATTTCCCTTTTAAAGATCAGTGAATATCTCTTGTTTTAACACCAGAGTGAAATTAAGCTACATAACTTTATAAATGCAGTTATTAATGACCACTGTATCAATAGAGCGAAATAAACAGAGCTTTTTAAAATTATTTTTTATTTAAAAAATGTGTTATTTTATTATTTTTTGTACAAAATATACATTGTTCACTAAAATTACAAATTCACCATAATGACAGTATAATATCGTTTAAAAATATGAGACAACTGTGTGGCTTTGAAATAGCCCAAGGACTATGGAATTCATCTGCACGAATTAGGTGTTTCCAAATAACATCGTTTTATTGCTATTTATACTTCTATCTTTAGCCAGTTTTCAAATTCAAATTTTCAACAGATGAACAAAAATATGATGAATTATTTTTCATGATTTAATCGAGAATAAATGCCTGTATTACACAAATCTTTGTTCTGGAGGTATGACAAATCACGCATCATTCCGGGGAATGTGTAGTCCATCGGTGGGCGAAGTGGAAAAGCCGGCACTAACCCAGACGTCATGTATGGCGACATAAAACTAGTTAAACCCGCTCCGGAGCTTGAATAGGCCAGGCGCAGAGGACTGATTCCAAATCTGGGATTCAGCCCAAATATGTTATCGCCACCAACGGAGGTCGTGGTAGTTTGCAGTGGGGAGAAAGCAGACTTTGTGCTGAGAGAACTAAAGACTCCCCCGGAATGTGCAAACCCTGTGGCTCTCTGTATATTTGAATTCTCGGATACCGGGGCGCTGACGTCCGAGTTGGACTTGTGGTCCTTGGAATTGAGTACGAGCTCGATAGCTTTCACTATATCGCCTTTGCAGTTCTTCACCAAAGACTCTAGAGTGTCCCGTTTGTGGTGAGGGAATATTTTTATCATGACATCCGTCGGGTCCCGGTTTCTGGACGAAGACCCTGGACGATTCAGTTCTAGAGTTGGATAGTCCTTTGGCCTCTCCGACTCGCTGCCGGACTCAAGGTCTGAGGAAGATAGCGATCTCGGACTTCCCATTTGATCGGACAGCTGATCGGAGCTGGGTGACTGAATTTCAGCTTCTTTATCCAAAGCACTAAGGGACTTCTCTCGGCCCGCAGTGGAGTCACTCTTTGGTGGCACGGTGTGAGGTTGAAATAATGGACGGCTCGTAAATCCGCTGTAAAAGCCGTATTTGGTCAACTTGTCTCCTGTAAAAGGTCAAATCAAAATGTTAATGTCATAGAAGAATATATGAAAACAACACCACTCTCTCGTGTGACATTTCCCTGTACAAGCAGCCTATTAACTGTAAAGAACTCAAAACCAAACCATGAATTAACAACCATCATGCCTAAAAATAATTGAATCCAAGCGGGCGACATGCCTGCCATATAAAAAAGTATAAAACAGAGGATGTCTCAATGCATAGGCCTAAACTTATAATTCAAAATGTTGTAGTCTTGTAGTGTACTTGAAAGTCAAACCATGAAAATCATTGGTGTAAATATGTTTCATTAAAACAACATATGTCCAGTATCTGCACAGTAGTTAGCTAGCTGAATCCCCCAAAAGAGCGTACATAAAAATGTTCAAGAACAAATTCAACAGAAAAACGGAAGACAATACAATGTGTATTTTAATGGGTAGAAGGAAGATGAAAATTACCGTCTTTCTGCTCGTCCATTCCGAATACATCATAACCGGGCGTTCTCGGCGTACTATTGGCAGACCCTGTTCCACCTGTAGGAACCACAGACGTTCCCATGGTCAGTCCTGTTTCACTTACTCCATTGCCTGAGTACATGAACTGCAGTTCTCGCGCCTCACTCTCCTCCTGTGCCTGTTGTCGCCGCAAAGCTACCTGCGCTGCCATCACTCTCTGCCTTTCAGCTATAAGGGTGCACTTGGCGCACACGCAGTCCCTCCAGCGACAGAAACGCTTGTGTCCTTTCAAAGCAGACACGACGCCGTGGTTTCTGCATCGGGCACACTTCGGGGTTCTTGGATACCCCCTCTCCAGAGACGGGTTGCAGGCGGCAGTGGCTCGTAGAAACAGAGGTGGTGGGCGCAGCAGAGAAGCGGGCACTTGTAGACCACCGACCGAGAGGGGCGAAGTGGTGTGAGTCGGTAAACCGAGCGGTCTGTTACTGCTGCCATCCATTTCGTTTTGACTCTGAGAGATTTTCTTTTAAGTTTTCCGAAGTTGTAACAACAGCAGTTAATACTTAAGCAGTTGTCTCCAGGAGGTAAAGCAAACTAACCTTAGCTTCTTGTCCCCTCTGCTTTTAAGTCCCTCTCCCAACGTTGTTACCCTCATTGACTTTGGAGAGGTCTCAGTTGGGCTGGAACGCGTTGGACACGCCTCCTTCCGTACCCTTTACCGGATTAGCAGGATACTATTATTAAATTTCTGCTTCCAAAAGTTTGTAAATTGACAGTGGGGAAAAATAAGTTATAACATGTTAGAACATGACATTTGATTATTATTTATTTTAATCAAATGAGTAGTCTAAAGTATTCATTTAAGTAAATCATTAACTAAAATGATGATACTTTTTTAATGATTTTGAATTATTAATGATCATCATTAATAATATCATCATATTATATCATTAAATAGTTTAAGTAGGTTTTTATTTCAAAAGGTTTAAATATGTTCCATCCAAAACAGACATAAATAATAAATAAATTATTGCGATTTTAAAATAATTTTCTCCTTTAACTATTCCTACAAAAAAACGATGTATATAGTTCAGTAAGTAAATGTTAATTAAGTTATCTTAAACTGTTTCGATGTCTAGATGTGTAATCAGTTCTATAGAGACACCTCTTTCCCCGTTTTTATTAAGTTGCGACTGGAAGAGATCGACTGGAAGAATGTGGTTCAGTTTAAACTAAATGAAAACTTTATAATGAGAAAAAGTTGGGACTTAACTTAAATTAACTTCCAACAGTCTAAAAAAAGAACAGTAACGTTATGAAACTAACCCCCACCTCTGTCTAAACCATAAATAGTCTTGTATAAAAATTAGTAATACTCCTTTGCAGCTCCTTTTCTCAAAATTAGGTTTCCAGAAGCTAACTGTGGACATAATACGATACATTCCGAGTTGATAGCCTCCCTTAATGAAAATGATGTGTTATTCTGAATGGCAGATTGCTTCATAACTAATGCTGGTATTATCTAATCATATGACCAACTACCTTTTTTATTTTAGTCGTTTAGCAGACGCCCTTATTCAGAGCGAAGTACAAAATTGCCGTAGTTTAGTTTAGGGGTTACTGTGCAATTAGATACTGTGCTACCGTGCCCTATTGACGAGTATTGCAAGAAGTTTGAAAGACAGGTGCTACAAAGGGGATAACGATACAAACGCGCAATATATCATAAGCATGGAAATATTGCAGTTAGTTCCTGGGGGAGATTCAGGACTGTGGTGTGAGGTGTTGTTTGATACTGTTGTTTGATGACTACTGTAATCATTAGGTTGTTTTTTAAAATGTGATATTTCATTCATAATTACATTCAAGTCATCCTTTCTTTAAAATTTAAATCATCTGATTCGCTGGGTGTATCTCAAAAACCATAAAATGGCGTTAAATGTAAAATGTAATGTAGTACAAAAAGTATAAAATAAATGTATATTAGAAGACAGAACTTTGAAAAAGCCTGAAATCAGTTCACATTTTTAAACTCAAGAAGATCAATGCGATTTGTAGTATTAAAGGGTTAGCATCCCAATTTATTGTATTTGACTTACAGGTTCAATGGCGTACGTATGAAGGTTATGCACATGAGAGACAGCTCAAAAATTGCAACTGTAGAATAAATGTGCTAAGAATGAACATGGGCAATATGGCAAATCAATTCTAGTTAAGAGCAAAGGCATGCCATCATACACTTGAATATATGAATATTATAAGCATTAGCAGGTACAGCCAATCTTCTCCAGGCACATTTGGCCTCTAAGCTTACAGTGCATAAAACACCACTTGTTCCTATCCAAATTAATGTACTTTTCCCCAAAGAGGGAGGCAATTACCTGGGTCTGTTGTTCCATTCCAATTAACAGTACAATAGCCACGCACGGTCCATCTGTCAACAAACACGCGTAATGATATCACTTTATGTATAATGACAGTTCTGTCACACGTGTCTTTCAATTCAAAGCAGATCGGGTTTCATACAGCAGATTGCTTTGCCGTTGATACGAATATGCAGTTCTTTTGAGACAAAACAACCTACAATTTTAACTCAATACACAAATGTCACATGTACAGCAAGCATTACGTCCCTATTAACAAAGCTATTTAATTTCGTTGCACACACTGAAAGAAGGCATAATTATCCTCATGCTTTCTCTGACCCCTAATTGTGCAACTTGCAAAGAACCCCAGAATTTGGACAAATGGGATATATGATCCTGTTCTTGGTGAAAATTACTTTGTTTTATTCATGCACATATTCCGCATAAATGGTGACTGTTTAATGTATTACTGTGGGATTTGACTAAAGTCTCAAACCCTAAAAAAACATTTTGTAAATAAGCATTCAATGGCATAAGCACTTTTTTTTTCTTTTTCTAAAATGATTTGGTAATATGACAGTACTGAAAGTAAAATTAAAGTATACATTGTCCACAAATTAGTTTTTTGAGCTCTAAAGCTTTGACAATTGTAATGCACTTTGCGTTGAATGTCTGTTGTGTAGATCAAGTGTGCCTTTTTAGATAGTCATACAAAATTTTGTTACTTTTAAACTTTAATCATATAGACAATAACAAAAATCTTTCTACAAAGCACATATATTATGTTTATTAATGCATTTACATTATTATCTAAGGTAACATTCTAGTCCCAGGTCTCACACATCCAAATATATATTTGCACACTGTTTCTCTCTGCCTCTGTGACATTCTCTGTCTTTCCATCTCTCCCTGTAGACTCTACCCAGATTTAACAACTGAATAATAGATGAGTTTAAAATGGCATAATGACTGTCTGTGCCTACTGATCCCCCTATGTTTTTCTTCTGTACCTAATGATTGGAGAATCCCTTCGGTGGTAATAAGGCCAGTGGGAATGCACTGTCTCTTTGTTGAAAGGGGACCCAAAGGAGTGAATTACGAGGTAAAATGTATGGCAGTTTATTGTTATTTATTAAGAACAAAAACACAAAAAAAAGCTGTATAATATTTGAGGAGTAAGTCAAAGTGAGAAATTAAATTATTGCAAATCATCCAATTACACTGAAGTATCACAAATTGCATGTAAAACACATTCTGATTAATTTATTTTTATAAGAAATTCTTGTTGGGCGGCTTATGCTAAATTCCAAGATGTTTGAGTCAAAAAAGAGGAGCAGAGGGCAGAAGTCACAACCTGTCTTCTGCTGGACTTGGGCCATCGCTACAGTACGAGAATCTAACGCGTCGCCAATGAGCCCTTCCCATTCACCTCCTCTCCATCTCTCCATCTGCATTTCTGCTCCGCTTGGACGCCCTCTCCATCACTCGCTTCATGTTCTCCTTATCTAGTGCACACCCGGCTTGCTTCGAGGGTCCCAAGCAGGGAGGGACTGAAAAATGGTGGAACTCAAGTGATTGAACAAGCAAGGGGAGTTCACGGTGAGAGTCCTGCTGGATTGTGGTGGGGGGCTAATCTAAGATGAAACCATCAGCATATCCGAACCAAAAAAATCTGAGAGCCATGGGGAGGGAGGCTTTATCATTTCATCCATTGTGAACAAGGGAATCCAGGTTTGTATGTGCCCTGCTCTTATCCAAGTGCATTTAGCTCATATCTCAATCCTTTTGTCTGATTTCAGGTGAATCCCTTCATGGATGGCAGGCAAAGTGCCACTATGGCAAGCAATTTGTTTTCTTAGTAATGTTTATCCATTTCACAAGACTGGCGTTTTTCCCTCGTTGGTGTGTACAAAAAACTGAAGATTAATTAGTGTTAATCCAAGATAGGAGCTGTTAAGAAAAATTAAACACCACTGAAATGTGACATTTTCAATTTAAAACTCCATTAAAAATACGTACAAAAAATACTTGACACATGACATATTTAGAGACAGACCATTTCTTATTCTAAGAGACTGCATCCAGACTGCAGTAGTAATAATTTACTGTTCTGCAAATAGGACATTCTGCATTTTTAGCCTGCAGGTGTGTACTGTAAGTGATCTAAAAAATAAAAAATCATTTCAGTAGGATGTTACATTTGGAAAACCATATTCAATGACAATACTTGTATATTGAAACAGTAATTGCATTAGATCTGCATAGTTATAATTTATTTAGTGGTGCTTGTTAGAGCTGTAGAGTGCATGCCTCATTGTCTCTCTACAGACCTGTGCCAGCTAAATAACATGTTTCATGATGGAATTTCTGCTGGACTGCAGTCGTATCCATGATATCTGGCACAAGCTTTTCACCCCTGACCTGACAATGGCCGAGAACCAAGCGTTCCACCAAGCCGGAGAGACCTCGGTGATGTCTGCAGCGTAAAGCGACAGCAGTAGAGAGAGAGTGCGGTATTTGAGTGGAGATGTGATTATCAGTTGCTTGTGATCACTCCCTCCGCTGTCTTTTGGCTCCCAGCTTTGGCTTCTCTGCAGTACCAGTATGTGGCAATGGTGGGCCGTGGTGATTTATGTACCCGTACACCCTGTTACATATCTTTAGACAATACATTTCACTGTTTGGCAATGCACAAGCAACAGTGCAAAAAGCCAAGCACTTTATCTTATTTTATTATCTGACTTTCTGAAGATAAGAGGACTGAAATGTCTAATCTGTAAAAATAAGAATGCCAGCTCTCCAGAATAAATATGCAAGACTCCTGGTCCATTTCTGACAAGGGTCTAATACGATAAAATTTAATTCTATTCCTAGTTATAATTTTGAAGAAGTAAATTTGCCAGTAAGACCTGCTTCGTTTTAACTGGAATAGTTTGCCTTGTAAATATATACTTCCACAAAGAAGCTTCTTTAGCAGACAATGGATTTGAAGGGTCAACAGAGAAGTGCAGGCAATCAATTGTAATCCTAACCTTTTTTTTCTCCCAATGTCACAGATCCCATTGGATCGCACCTAACCAGAACATTTTGAGGATACGAATGCTTGGCGAACTGCAGCCCCGTGGAGCTCCGGGAACACGTTCACCTCATCCCTTTTGCGATACCACCGGCCTGGCTGCGCCCTGTTTGCCTTTACTTGCTATTGTTTGCTGTCACTCAGGCATTGGTGGGCTAAGTAAGGGGCCCTGATGGATGTCTGTCTGCACGGGACCACCAATAGTCACAAGAGGACAGACACAGATAGATAGATAGATAGTGTGTGCGTGTGTGAATGTGTGCCTGTGCATGCGAGGGTGCATGCATGTGTGCGTGTGTGTGGTCCAATCTGTCCCTGAACTACCGAGCGACCCATCAGCCTAGGTTGTGGATTTCAGTCCATCCTCTTACGTATTTCAGTAGGAACTTTAAAGAGCCAGCCTTAAAAACTGGTACAGCTTTCCCTTGCCACACACGAGGGGGCCCTGGCACCATGACGGGAGCCTGCATCTCGGGGTTCCAGATCACTACATTTGGACTCCAAGAACAGAGAAAATGGGTGGGTAAAATGGGTGGCAAACAATGTGGTGGCTCGCAGTACAAATGGCCTATTATTGCAGATGTGTGTGTTGTTCATTCTAGCACAAAAAACAGTTCATCTCCTCAAAGAAAGCAATGGAAAGAAAATGTTGCACACAAAAGAGACCAGCTTAGTTTCCTAGCAACGTCAACACTCGTAACTGGTGGTCATCTGCAATGTCAACATGACTTAGTGAGGCTATTGTGTACCATGCTCTCAACAATGATAATACAGAAAAATGGGGAAAGATTGAAGACGCTGGCCCTTTAGCAACGAAAGGCCGACCTCGAGTTCCAATGTAGGCAGTATCTCAACTGTGACCTCAAAACTTGATACTTAATGTATCTATTTGAAAGGTTATTAGACAAGCCATGATAAATGACTATAGCTGGCGAGTTCTAGCGGTGGTGTGAATATGAACTGTCCTTTCCCAACGAAGAATTTTGAGAATGATTCCACTTTAAAGTTTGATGTGTTTTATATAGGCTATTTTAAACTACATAAAGTTCTACTATTCTTCCTCAGTCATGGCAGTTGTCCGTAATTACAATAAGACAAAAATACTCTGGTAAAGATGACAAATTGTACTGTCTGTTGTGTTTAGAGTTTTTAAAAGGTCACTTTCCATGCCTATTGTTGTTATTTTAAAGATTTATGCTGCCCTGTGCCAAACCTTGAGATAATCATAAGTTACTTAAGAAACAGGTTTATACAAGCCTGTGCTGTTTAAGCGCTTAGACTCAGTATCACCTTACAATAATGTTTCTGAGTCCTCCTATGTAAGTGGAATGGATCAGTTTATTTCTGCATTGTTTTCTTCACCCATTCACTGGACTGCTGTTGGATGGAAACCTGCTATTGTAAACAACTGCATCCCTTTTGAGAGACTTTGAAGAGTACAAACCTAATGAAGATGGAGCAGATTCTAAATGCTGCACAAACGATGAGTAGCAGCCAATCACTACGCTCACTTTCACACTTCAGTCAGTTGCCTGTTAAACGGACATCTGTTCCAACTCATGGCCCACATCTTCATTCACAAAGGCTATGTATACTGAATCAGAGCATGGCTGTCAGGTTTTTCATTGGACGGAAGGTGGCCAGCAAAGAGAATGGGTGAGGCCTGAAGGGCTTTGTGCTTCACTTTAAGCCAACAAGGACTCATGTGAGAGTGACATCACACCTTTCTTTAATATTATCCCGGTCATTATTGGTGTTTCCATTGAACACCTGAATCTGTACCACAAAAAAAGACTTAGAGATGCTTGCTGTAACATGTGCATTAGATGCCAACCCCACGTATCCTTCCACATCTCTGAAGGCACCTAACCAAACCCAGGCTGGAATTTGAGACATGGACAGTGCGTAATGCACATGCCATTCAGTTAGTAAAAGTTTCCTATCTGTGTCCATTATAAAGAAACATTTTGTAAGGCCAGCTCTTCTTTCCTCTTTGAGAGACACGATCTGTCAACGCCACTCTTATGAAGACAAATGGACGGGCGCCACTTTTGTTTGCCAAGCTCTAAGTGAAAGACACCCTCTTCATTCTGCAGAGAGGGGCCTGTCATTTTGGTGTGTTTGCACAAGAATTCTGTGCATATAAGCAACCTGTTTGGAAAGGCTCTGTCAATCCCTGACCTTTTCCTGAAAATCCTGGCCTCCCAGCACCCGAAGGAGAGAACAAAGCACTTCTAAGACACTTAGCTGGCTATCTTTCTAACACTGGAACGAAGAATTAGTGGCACACTGCGAAGCTATTCGGTTCACCTTATCCGTTTGCATCTAGATACTTGTCACTCACGTACGGTCCAATGATACCAATGCACTCTATTTCCTAATACAGAAATCAATCCAAATTTTTTATACATTTAGTAAAATTAAAAGAAATACATTTTTGAGGGTTAAATTTGTATGTAGTTAAATTTTCTTGTGAATTGACTTTTGCATCTATTTTCTTGACACTTTTAAAGTGTCTTTGGAGTGTTTTCTCCTTGACCTTTAAGTCACCCTGATAGTTTCAATGTGGTACCAGTTAGAGTTTAGCTGAGTGATTTTAATAGAGCAACTGCCGTGAGTGAAGGTTGGCCTCCACTTGGGTGGTGTAAATGCCATCTCCTGTCTACCAGCGTGATGGGGGGGTGTCGCTCCGTGCGAGGCAGTGTGCTGAAACATCTGAAGACGACCCTAAAAAACCTCCCAGTCCCAACAGCGCCCCCTGATGGCTGCACCTGCTCTGAGCCCCAGCAGGCCTCCCACCCGTCTTCTACCCTAGGCTGGGCACACGGGAGATGTCCGATAAAACCTCTTCTCTGTTGTCGGGAACCTAGGTTGGAACAGTCGGAAACATTTCTAGATTGCAACAACCATGTAAGAAGTGCAGGAGAGTGTTAAGTACAACGCTACCAAAGAGAAGGAAGGGGAGGGGTAGGGGTAGGGGATTGTCATAAAGAGATATCAGATCGGATAGGATGAAAAAGGCGAGCCATCAGTGTGGCTCATCTCAGCATCTTCACCATGCTGTTATGGGAAAATACTTTGTCCTTTCATTTGTAGACTATAACAGATTTAAAATTGTTAAACATCAGTGACTCAGATAGCATAGTGTATCTTTCAAATCAGAGCGGTAAAGGAGAGATTAAGCAGTGAAAAGCCAGAAAAGACCATCTTCCTTTAATCTGTTTTTGTTGTTAGACTATGGGCTCTCTATTTTGACTGAAGGAAATTATGCAGATTTCTTTCACTGCATGTTTACTTAGTTTAACTTGTTGAAGCAGACTATTCCTCATAAGCAAAGGGAAAGTTTCTCTATCACAAAAAGAAAAAAATTTAGGTTTGTGAGTGAGATTTGTTTTCACATTTGAAAGGGAATGTTTCTCAATCCTTTTTTTTAAATAAATAACTCCATGGTGCGCCAACGTTATATCATGTTATTCCTTTCCTGTTGTTCAGAACTCAAATTGCGAGGCAATTCACGTATTCACTTCCTTAATTATAACAAACTGATAGTTTATTATCTAATGCAGAGACAGTCAGACAGTCTGTTTGTGTTTCATAAACACTGCTATCGCTGTCTTTACAAATTGGCAATTCAGGTGGAGCACCTCAGTCCAATTGATCCACTCATACAAACTAAAGTACACAGTCACTTAAACATGGCTAACCACAAGGCCAGCCTACCTAGCCTAAATCCATCCGCAATCAGGTTCATGTTTCAGGGCTGTTGTGTATTGTTGGCTTTCTTCTTTCAAGATATAGAGATTCTGCTTTCTTCTCCTGCGAACAAATCGCCTGGCTATTCCCAGCTGTCAGTTTTCAGATGATTGGCCACACCATTGAATGTCTGACTTGCTAAAACTAAGGAGTGAGGGTGCTGAAGTCTCCCTCCCATTGTGTGGTACCCTCAGGTCTCTCTTTTTTTCCCCGTATGTTCTGTGACAGGACAAGAACGAGGTGAGAAAGCAGGGTTTAAAGTTTTAAAGCCTTTTCTTTTCTTTTTTTGTGCAATTCCGAACTGCTTAAATGTCATTTCTGTCGTCATGCTTAAAAGCTCTGCAGAAAAACTAAATTACTAAGTAGTTAACAGTACACACATACCTTAAGATACAGTGCTGTCCATATTTATTTAAGGTTAGATTTGGGGTTCTGTCAGTTAGAGACTTTGGTCTTTAGCTCAATGAGCTAATTATTATAAATCATGAAATAAATTGATTAATATAAAAAATCCCCACTGCATCCCCAAATATCACTCTGTTTAATAATAATAAATGGTTACAAATTTCATAGATTTTTTCATTCTACCTTCATCTTGACAGAGTCAGTTTTATATGTAGCTTTTCCTGGAAGCCATCATGTTTCCACGGGGTATAAAATGAGGTAACACAGTTGCAAGGAAACCCTTCAGAAACGTCCAGAATACTGCAGCCAAAGACTTCACAAGGTGGATGATGGCTATGCAAAAAAAATTACAAGATGCTGAATCTACCAGTTTCCACAATTGTGTCCAATACCAAGAAGTTCAAGGCAAAGGAACAATTATTTCCATTCCAGGAAGAGGATGCAAGCACAAATCTGAGGTTCTCCATGACACCATGGTATCTTCAGCCTACAACATCACAAACTTTACAATGTGATGACGGCTGAATGTGGTGTTCACTGCAAGGAAGACACTATTCTTGATCACAGTCTCCAGACCTTAATCCTGAAAGTTTGTGGTTTGAACTCAAGAAACCTGTTCACAGAGCAAAACTGAAAATCTGGTGGAAAAACTATTTCATGGAAGAATGGTCAAAAATCTCTAAGGAAAAGTTTGGCCAAAGCAAAAGTTGGATGTACAAAGAACTGGTTTCAGTCATTTTTCCATCTGTATTTGTTAATTACCAG
>JAOYSI010074043.1:0-14375 GCA_025775065.1 Hiodon alosoides | reverse complement strand
TACCATGTGAGTATCATATGGTGACTGATCATTAATATTTAATGTTGTATACTATAGCTTTACATTCCATGTGAGTATCATATGGTGACTGATCATTAATATTTAATGTTGTATACTATAGCTTTACATTCTATGTAAGTATCATATGGTGACTGATCATTAATATTTAATGTTGTATACTATAGGGGCTCACATTAGCTGTGATGTCATTATGCCAACTCACAGTATTTCAAGGCTTGTTGAAGTTTTATTAATCATTATGCAACCTTTGCTATGAACAAATATCCCTTTCATTGCACATTGCTGTGAACACTCACCACGTGTGCTGAAAACACCGCAAATGAAGGTGATGCTTTTGACATGCACTACCTTAAAAGTATTTGGCTGGTGTCATGAACGTTCTGCACAAAGGAATGATTTGCCATCAAAACAGACCTCTTGTGTTTCATTTAAATTAATGAATGAAAGCAGTCCTTTTAAGTCTCCCAGTGTGTTAATTGTGATGAAAAAAACATCAAACTATGCAACACTATGAGAAACCATCCCAAAACATAGGCTATTTCGCATTTTAAAAAATCTTTAAAAAACACACATCCCCGCGACAAGCTATGCTCGGGACGCTGTGTGTTGTGGCCTCTGCCTGTTCCCAGTTCATAATCCAGGGACCTTGTGGGATCTATTACTGTCCAGTCATTTCACCAATCCAATGTGCCAACACGAACATGTTCTAATCAAGTCAACTCTATAAAGATGAGTTTTGTACGAGCCTGAAAATATTGCCTAAATGAAAGAGTTTTTTGCATAAACTGCTCATTAGGTAACCTGAGTGGTCCGTCACGACCCAGTCCATATGAAGTGGCAGGCTGAGGTGAGCGCTGGCTGGCGCCTGGTGCCGGTTTATTTCCACAGCCCCCACCCCCAGCTCTAACACCGCACACGGGCCATGCAGGCGGCCCACAGCTCACCGGCATCCTGTGGGTGGTAAGCCCCGCACTGGTGGGCATGTAGGATGTGAGACAAGCCAAGCGTGTAAACCCACTCAGTGTGTTAACGCACCGACGAGCGCGTAAAACAAATACTGAAGGGTACACTGCTAAAGATGGGAGAGAGGATAGGCACCCCGCAGTCATTAGCCAAGCACCAGCCGCCAATGATGAAAAGTCAAGTATACAGGTCAGCTTCTAACGCGCAGGTAACCCGACACCTAACTTAACTGTGGTAGGCATCTGCTTTTTTTTTTTTGCTTTTTGCTTTCCAAAAGCATTTAAAAATCTTAAGACGAGTCACAGGCAAAAAGAATGTTTAAAGTCAAGCCGTTTTGTTGAGGAGTTGACCTAGACTCGTTTTCTTCACTAAACTCTGTGCCCCTTTTAAGTCAGGCATGTCTTAGCTGTGCATGCAGGCGAAGCAAACAAAATCTGTCAAAAATCGGTGCTCTCTGCAAGGCATGCGACACATTTATTGTAATTCTCTCTGTATAAATGGGAAACCAATGTTAAAATGAGCCTTCACTTTTTCTTCTCAAAAGACAAATTTATCAGTTTCGCCATGTCCTGTTCATCACTTGACAACAGCTAGTGTGCCTACTGTCGCTCTCAACTGGATGGGTCTAGTACTAGTGTTTGGAGCTTCGCAGGGGGCCCTAAAAACTCTGGCGATGAGTTCCCTTGGCAAGGCCATCAACAGTAACGAGTACAGGCGTGTGTTTAAAATTCCTGCCCAGCAACAGCGCGATGGACAGAGTGCAGCCGGACACAGCAGTACACTAGATATGCACACGTAGAGACTGTCGTGATGATGATAATGACTTTAAAAACACCCCTTTTCACTGGGCTTTCTTTCTTTTGAGGGCTACATAAACTGCTCAGAAAAGACTGAACAGTTTGAAAATGCCCCGTTTAAAAAGCTGTCAAGTACTTCCAATTGTAGAAGGAAATGCTTCTGACATTGTGTAAGTACATCTGTGTAAATCTGTGTAAGTATCTCTTTTTCGGCACTTCTAAACTTTCAGGTGAAATACTTAATAATACACTAATGCCAACTTGAATATTGTGGTTAAAGGAACAAATGTGTCCAGTCTGAAACTCCTATCATAGTATTATTATTTGAAAAGTAAGGACAGTACCAGAGATGGGTACTAGAGATCCTGCTAGCTTTGGTTCTGCCACTGCTATTTATTGATTAGTTGAAACCATTTATTTTTATGATACATTTGTCACTAATTAAAAAGTATATTCTGCTAAATACCATCCTTCAATGACTGCAACAACACGGACTTGCACTAACCCTGTTAAATTGTCTTATGATTTCCTGCCTATAGATGGCACCTTTCTCCCAAAGGAGTGGTGACCGGAGCCCAGGTCATGCAGTTACAGTGCTTGGAGGATTAAGTACAACTCCTCAACGCCCCGTTTATTGGATTGGAGCCACCTGTCGATCGGTGACAACAAGCACATACGTGTTCTAACTTCATCGCTCAGGAAGTAGGCATATTAACATTGGAGGCATGAAAAGCTGTAAATTACAGTGAACTTTGGTTAAAAAATAAATGCTTTAAAACTTTATGATACAGATTATTTTGTGTTTCTTTCTATTACAATAAAACACAGTATGCCTTTAACATTACACACAGCATTGTTAAATGTAAAATTGTTTATGCTAGGCCAAATTTGAGCACAATTAATCCCGATTGACTACAGAAATCATGCGATTAATCGCAATTAATTACTTGAATCGTTTGACAGCTCTAAGACATACACACATACACACACATTTTACTATGAGGTTACATTCTAAATCAGATAACATGAATATACTCAAACTACAACTGGCCCTAGTCCAACGCATGAAATTTAACTTTCATATCCAGAGAGGTGCAAGGTTTTTTCTCTATTGGCTATCACTATTATTTAAAGCAATTTAAAGTCCTGACTAATAAGGCAATGTAACATTAGTGTTACTCAGTTAATTATAAGTAGCATGCACATATACGTAAAGCTGTAAGGGTGGATAAGGCATAGTGTAAACGATTGGCTATATTCTCAGCAGCTATCTTTTTTGCCATGCTTACTTCTCTACTACGCATCTAAACTGCTCACAGGGGGGCTGCTGGGTCTTCGGGGAGAAGGAGACAATAACAAAAAAGTATTACATCGCAAACAGTTTCTAATGATTCAGCCCCGGCTCCTCATTACAGCAATCGAATCACCGTGTGCCCACTCTGTTAGCTTAGCTCCTGGACTGCCAGTGTCCCCCCAGGACCGGCTGGGCCTGTGTTTACAACCCACGGTACGTTTTCAGGCACCTGGGCAATAACAAGACATGAACCACGTGCTGTGGTTGTTTTTTTCAACACCTACTCTAAAGGCTGGTGTTATCCCCCTGAGAGGACCAGAATGCACTGCACTCTGAAAAGGTATCTGGGAAATCCTCACCAACTTCTTGGTTAAGACCAAATCAAAACTTTGACAACCCGCTAACTGCGTTTTATAACAATGTATTTAACGCTGTTTTCTTTTTTTTCTTTTTTTTTTTACTGTAGGCATCTTATTTCTCATACTCATAAAACGAAAACTAATAGTTGCAGTTACATGAAGTGTGATTGGAGGGTTTTCAAAGTTTAATTTGGTCCCAGCCCTAACCTTTAACATGAAATTAATAATTTTATGTTGTGAAACCTCATTATTAAAATCAGGTATTTTGGTTTAATAAAAAATAAAAAAAACATTTAATTAAGTGTCTTTTTCTAGGTTTTTTTTTTTTTGGTGTGAGGAATATTCTGATCTATTAGCTACGACACCATCAACGCCCCAGGGGCATGGAAGTACCCTTATGACTCATGGGCCGAGAGTGATTACACTGTGCAATGGTGAGATTTCTCTTTCTGTAACAGTGAACAAGTCTGGGCAATGCAGAGCACCCATGTGACACTGCAGCCTCTCAAGGGCTCGGTCCTCAGAGTGTCAGGCAGCACGGCAGAGGAGAAAGGAAAAACGCTCAAGAAGAAACTGGAAAGAAGGGTATAACCCTGAATGCTTTTTAGACAACCGCCCCTTTGCTTGTTTCTAATCAGTTTCGCTGAAAAGTGTCTTTCACTATTCACTCGAGCATTTCAATTGGGTACGCCATGCAGTCTGTGATATTCCCTACAGTGATTCCACACACAGTGTAGCATAGATGATGGAAGGGTCAATCTGGACGGATCGCCCCTTTTTCATGCTTCTTTGCAGGGAATGTAGAAATGGCTGGGAAAACAACCCACCGACATTGACATTTCACATTCTCATTACACATGCTATACTTTCCTGTCTTTCCGTAGGCTACCTGTCGCACCATCCAGGTCGAGGTACATCCATTTCCAGGCAACCATTTCATCTGTAAATGAAAAAAACATATATCTTTCAGTTGTTTAGGCAGCCATAAAGTCATTAGCAAACAGAAAATGAGGTTTGCAAAAAGCACAATTACGATTCTCTTCTCATGACCCTTGAGTTTTGCATGTAAATGAACTGTAAAACAATACATTTTAATGCATTATTTTTGTCAAACCTCTGCTTAAAAGTCTTTAGAAACACATTTCTCAACTCTCCATGCCAGTCTGTATATTGCACCGAGATATCCTTTGTGGAAATACAATAATTAAATTTCTCAAACAAAACAAAATGTTTATTTTGAAATTATTATCTAATGCATGTTGCATAATACATATTCAGAATATCATTATAAAGGTCCAGTTTTTCAACCATCCGTAGGTTTAAAATGATTTAAAATTATTTTAAAATATAATTCATTCATATAACATTATACAACATAATATTAACATCCAGTAAGAGTAGCTGGCAGTGAAAGTTTCTGAGGAGCTTCTAACAAGATTCCTCAAGGGGTTTCTAAGAGAACACACTCACGAAACAGTGGGTACCACTCCCATGTGTGTGAGATTCCCATGAAAGACATCGGCTGTCATTTTGCAATTAAAACTAAACATTAACATGCAGAAGCTTGTTCTCATTTCACAGCCATTTCATGTTGCCTTATAATTCCAAAGGTATTTGTTGAGGTGGATTAGAAAGCAGGAGTTGAGGTTCATGAAAGGACATAGTGAAATAAAATATTATCAGTTATCATCACCATGGATTTCAGCATGCCAACAATATGACCTGCAGATATACAATTATCATGACGTCTATGTCCAGATTCCCATCGGAACGACATATCTTCTAACATTTCTAAGCATCAACAAAACCATCTAGGCATGTCCCTAAAGAAGCGTAGACTTTTGACTTTTTGCCATTTATAAAAAGTTATTTTTGGTATAAATTAAATTAAGATTATTCACATTGAGCAGAGAGACAACCGGCTGTTGTCTATTGTCAGAAACTATCCATGTTGTTATATTGCTGTATGACATGTATCTAATGGTCCATGTATCTCAGTCTATGGACAACAGCTCAGTTTGAACTGCAATAAAATCCAAAGGCGCCCCTGGGTCTGTGTATAGTTAAAGCTATAATTCATGATTGTTGGGTCCACACCCTTTTCTGTGAACTGCAAACGTTGATCTTCCTATTTAAAACAAAAGTACCTTAGAACCACCCCGCAACTTTGTGCGTGTAGATTGTAAGTTCACCTTTTTTTTTCTTCCATGATTCCACACAGAAAAAAAATTGATACACAGGCATTATTGTTCCTTGATAAAAAGTGTTTTTTTATATACAGCCAGGGCCCCGGGGGCCACTGTTTAATGTGCTTTTCAATCTACGTCATTGCTCCGTGCCTGTAATTCCTGTCCCAGTGGGAAAAAAAGACATTTAAGAAAACTTTTAAACCTGCCTTTTCTAAACAGATCTAAACAGTCCGTGATGACAACAGGAAAAACAGTTTCAGTTGTTTTCAATTTCTATTCTAAAATGAAACATTATTGAACTTATTTAGATTACTTCAATGGAAATACACTGCCTGACTGCTTGGAAATACCCTGTTCAATTATAGGAATTATGGAATAAAAAAAGTAAACAGGAGCAAAGTATTTCTACAATAGCATGGGAGTTACCCCATGTAATTTATCTTTATAGTTTTGAGAAGTAATAGCCTCCATTTCAATGGCCACATCAGTGTTCAGATAATGACTCAGATAAGAGAGTGTGCTAATACCACCTACAGATAAAAGGGACTTGTTCCAGCACAGAGAGAGGGCATTCAGGACAACACACTCAACCAACCAGCAACCATGACATTCAATGGGACTTGGAAAGTTGACCGCAATGAAAACTATGACAAATTCATGGAACAGATGGGTAAGTCAGTTTGTTCATTTGAGAAGTCCACAGCAAAAACAGCCATGTGTGCTAAAATGAGGCTGAAAATTTTAACCGCGACATACAGCCATGAAGCGTGTGGGAACATGAAGGCTGTTGAGAATTGTTTAAAAAAAAAAAAAAAAAAACCCAGACTTAGCCTGAAATGAGGCATCACGCCATACATTGAACAGGGATACAAGCTGATGCTAAAGAGGGCAGAACACAACTTATTTAGCTCTCAATTGAATCACGGAGAAAATTTTATTTTGTTCCCGTCGACAGGCATCAATGTAGTGAAGAGGAAACTCGGGTCACACGACAATCTCAAGATCACCATCGAGCAAACTGGAGACAAGTTTGTGGTGAAGGAGTCCAGCACCTTCCGCACTAAAGACATTGAATTCACTCTAGGAGTCCCTTTTGACTACACCCTTGCAGATGGAACAGAAATTACTGTAAGCAGTAATACGTTTTTTGTTTTTGTTTTTTATAAATGATTTTTATCTACCAGTGGCATATTGATCATGGATATAAGTGATGGTTTACCCACAGTCTCAATATCAGATTATACAATTGCTGTTATTTTCATGGTTTAGAAGATACATTCTACTTGTATACATGTAGATCATTCAAAAGCTTCATAGCAAGTTCCTTTGTTATATTCTATTATAACAAAACTGATCTCAAACTGTCATCTTTTAGAGTTTAAGACGATTACAAACTTAATCTACCAACAAAATGAGAATACGGTTTATATATGTGAAGGTATTTACATCTTTCTTGATATATTTTCGGGAATCTAGACTGCACACAGCCAATAAGCTGTCCAGTTGTTCTTTTACTTTAACACTCTTTCTGACTTTCTGACTGTTTTCTAACATTGTGTAACATCCTGAGTGATCTGCGTCTTACTCATCTTGCACCATCACTGCTTAAGCAAGAAACCCTGTGGCTTTTATCTCACATCTAGGCTAGTTATACACATTTACAATGAAATTTCTGATGCATTAAGGGTGAGCTAAAAACTATTGACAATCCATTGCCTCGTAGGGTGCCTGGTTCTTAGAAGGGGACGTGCTTAAAGGAAAATTCACCCGGACAGACAACGGAAAGGAACTAAATACCACTAGGGCAATAGTTGGGGATGAGCTTGTGCAGGTACGTTCCAGCTTTGTGACAACCATGCAAACCGTGCCAGACACATTGTGAAAGAATTAGCCCAGCCAACTGCACTAGGAACTGAAGAGCAGAGGCTATTAAAGGAAGATTTGTGCGGATTGATTCTGAGAAAAGCAACTTCAGACTTGGCTCATTAAGTCATACCTTTCAGAGATTAAGAATCTTCAGCTAACATAAAGACATAAAAGTTCCATAAAGAACAAAATAACCCTTGTAAGTACAGCAATGTGTACCAATGTTGACACATTTCAATCCAGGAATATTTTCAGAGAAATTCTGACACTCCCTCAGTGAAGGAAGAATTTAAAGGTACCAGGTAGCAAGCCAAGATCTCAATCATGTACACTGAAATATGTGCTGAACACAGTCGAGCGAACATAATTAATTATTATTAACAAATTCAATAAAGTATTGCATTTTTCTTTTTAATTTGAAAAGATACCTGAACCAACTACAGAGATAAAATTATTATTATTGTGTATTTTAATGGAATTTTTAAATCTTGAATCAAGACATAGCAGCACAGGAGTACAATTTTACACCAAACCACTATTGTTAAGACTAGAAACAAATAGCACAGAAGATCTTGTTTTCTGAGAGGGCTGTTTCTTTTTCTCCCACAGGGCTACATCTATGAGGGTGTTGATGCCAAGAGGATTTTCAAAAGGGCTTAGGAGTTTCCAAGACGTGGTCACCAATAACCTGAAGACAAACAGAAAAACTAGAGAGCCTTCTAAACAGCTAACTAATGGTCCTGATCTAAAACATGAACAACCCTTCAGATATATTCTATACTTCTTCTGCAAACCTCTACACATTAAGCTTGTAATAAAACTTTATTTTATTCCCCTATGTGACATCCATAGGTTATTGACTTAATGTGTTGCATCAAATGTTTTGATATTAGTTCTAAAAATAAAGATAATTTTTTCCAATAAAAATCTATTCTCTTTTTTTAGCAGAAGCGTTTGATTGAAAAAGTACCACCTGAATCAACAATACGTATAAAGAACACCAGTGTCTGAAGAAAAATGTTTTATGTGGTTAGCGACCGTCATCTCAGGCCTTCAACTGAGAAGGAAAACAGACTGAAACATGTCATTGACAGAATCGTGGGTTCAAATCTCTCCAAAAGTTTGCCTCCCAGGACCACTCGTAGGTCAACTACAATCCAGAAACTCCCATTAATTGCCCCACGCAGAAGAAGTTTAAAACTCTGTGCTCTCCCATAGTTGTTAAAATAAATAGTAAAATCAAGTATTGCTGCAAACTGCGAAAAAACAACTTGAGATGCAAACTCTTCAAACACTAATACTAAAAACTTGAACTAGTATTATTAAAGTCTTGGCATTACCTGAACTGTAAATCTAATAAACTTGGCATGAATTGAAGAAGAGAATTGTGGCTTCATCAATGTATAATAATAATAATATAATATAATAATATGCATTGAGTAATTGTTGTGTTGTAAGAATATATCAGAAATTACAACATTTTGGGGGTCATTATTGAATTGATACACTTTTCAGGCCCCTAGGCAGCAAAAATCTCCAAGAGGTTTGAGCCATTTATCCAGAGAACCAATCTGCCATGTAATTTTGTCCAAAGTCATGCCTGAGTGTGAAAAAATGTAAACAAAAGATCAAATTTTAAATTTGAAATAACTCAAATGTTATCCTCTGGCGGTCTCTAGTGACTAAATCAGATGAGGTAATGGATAAAAATCCTGGCAGATTGATTTACCAAAGAAAAATAAAGGCCACACTGAGGGACCATGGCTCCAGTAGTCTCACCATTTGGTGCATGTGAGGTGACTGCAGGCCCCCCAGGAAAACTTCCAGTGGTTGTACCTCTACTGCGACGGGGAGAGGGGGGGTTGGTAAAGTCCAGGAAGCCTGGGCTGTCAAGACATTCACCGGAAAGCCCTGTTGCCACCGCTTCAGCTTCTGAGTGACATCGACTCTCTTCCTCCACGTACCTTTGGCCCCTAAGGTTGTGTTGAACCGCTTGTCTGCATTCCTCTGCTGAGGCAGCTCACAGGTCCTGGCCGCAGCGTTCTCCAACCATCTGGTCACCACCACATTACTGGCTTCCAGCAGAGTAGCAGTACGTCCTTTCAGTCGCCCCACTGCTAACACCAGTGTAGAGAACGCCCAGAATGCCTTTCACCACAGTATCTGTCTTGTCACATTACTTGCAAGATACCTGCACCAAAGATATGTAAACATAGCCATTTAGTTAACTATAAACAAAAACACACTCATGTAAGAGTTAGTATCCAGACAACCAAAAAAGGGCACTGGTTGTTTCATTTCAGTATCATGCCTTATAAATGACAAAAGGTTATATTTAAAGTAAATTCAATGTATTATTTTTTCGCACTACAGAATTTTCAGAGGAATTACTCTATGTGGCATATTTTGAAAACTACATGACTAACTTTTGTGTTATGGATGCTATGTGGCCAAAAATGTTCTGTTGCTGTTTTTGGTATTATGCAACTTAGCTGTAAATCAGCGTTGCTCACACAGTATTACCGTTAAAGGCAATTACTCAGAACACTAACGCATTCTCTAATCCCATTGTTAACAATTGTGTGGTCAGGCAAAATTACGGCAAATTAATATGATAAATTAATAACAGCCAGAGACAAGTTTATTATTATTAAAAAGTTTAAATATATGGCTATAGAAACAACCTTAACATTGAAAAGAGAACATGACAAAGCGTAGAAAATAAAAGTACATTGTTTTAAGATATTTATAGAAGAGAAAAGGGGACTACACAGGAATCACAGTTTTCACCAATGTCAGAATAGACAAAATCCCAACACTAGACTATCACTTGAAGTATAGCAGTAATTCAAGTTTTCTGAGGAAAACTTTTTTTGTTACACAGCCCCCTTCTCAGGGCGGACCGTCCCGGCGGCCTCAAACAGTTCGGTATGGCTGCAGGCTTAGTCCGCCAACCGAGGCGGGGGCCGTCGCCGGCGGCCAGGGTGGCGTTTTCACCTGGTTTCCCTGGCTCCGCCTCCGGGTCACTCCTCATCGGCGGAAGAAGGGGCCGGCGAGCTTGGCAGGGGGCCAGGTGGTCCTGATGCAGCACCGCCTCTCGGCAGTGCTGATCGTGTTGCCGCTTTTGCTGGGCCCCCACGTTGGCGCAGCGTCTGGGGGACCACCAGCTGCCACCTCAACTCACCGCTCGCTGGAGCACGCCATCCCTTGTGCAGGACCCCTTTGTGGACTTCCAGGGTGTCCCACGCCGCACAAAGGGCTTTGACTCCGCGGGGGTGAGGGGCGAGTACGGCCCGGTCCGGTCGACGCCCTTCCTTCACCCACTGCAGGACCAGTCCGATCTCTCGGGTCTTCGGTAGCAGGCAGGCCAGCTCCCCTGGCGGCATCTCCAGACCGGGGGCCATTGGCCGACTCTTGGGAGGCTGCTTTAATCGCCTCCTCCGGTGTCGAGCCCCTGCCGCCACATCCGTGGCGACGCGCCGGGAGGCCGTTGCCACCTTTAGGGAGGAGGGGTACGCTGCCGCCGGGGAATGTGAGCCGCGGTACTCGGGAGTCCAACCTCGCCCCTAGGCTGGTGAGGAAATCCAGCCCGAGGATGCAGTCCTCACGAATGGGGGCCAGCCAAAATGTGTGTAGTAGACGTCGGCCACCGACCTCTACCCACATCGGCTTACTCCCCTGCATCCGTGACTTCTCCCCCGTCACGGTCCTTAGGGTAAGCGTGGTGGCCTCCCACGTTGCCTCTGGAATGGCAATAACTCCAGGGCGGAGCAGAGTGCTGGTGGAGCCGGAGTCAATGAGGGCCCGACATGTCTGTCCCCCTATTTTGCAGGGGAGGTACAAACCACGGCCCTGTCCGATCCGGCCCACTTCAGCAGTGCCACCCGGAGCGACGGCTGGCTTGGGTGATGGCCTAGCGGGGCCGAACTAGCTGGCTGCAGGGCTTGGTAGAGGGTGGAAGGAGCCGCGAGCCTGACGTGACGGTGAAGCTCCTCCGGGTGTAGCCCCCGGAGGAAGGCCTGAAGGGCAAGCTCCTCTTGGGCCGCCGGCAGAAACCCTGGGTAGCTTCGCCGGACTAGGTAGCGGGCGTCGGCAGCCAGCGGGCCTAGCTTCATTCCCGGCTTCCTCTTAAGCGCCATCAGTTTTTCTTGCCAGGCGCTCGCTGGCTCCCTGGCTCTGAACCTCAGTTGCAAGGCCGCAACGAGAGCCTCTAAGTCCAGCCACTGGTCCTCCGGCACATCCAGAAGGGCCTGACGAGCGCTGCCACCAAGGGCCATGGCCAGCTGTCCCGCCTTTTCCTCCGGGGTCCACCGTCCGGCCATCGCCGCCAGTCGGAACTGGGCCAGGTAGGTCTCCCAGTTATCCGATCCGTCGAACCGTGGCAGCCGGATCCTTGGGCCCTCTAGAGGTCGAGTAGGGCCCGCGACGGTCATCGGGACAGGTCCGGGCGCTGCCATTTCCCTGGGGTCCCGCAGCCTGGTGCTGCCCCCTGCCGGAGACGTCCAGGCAGGCGCCGTCCTGGGTTGGTCGTCCTGGGCCACCGTCGTCCATCCAGCGCAGGCCGCCGCTGGTCCGCTTGGGTAAGGGGTGGCACTCTTTTTCCCTCTGCAGTGCCGACTTCTCCCTCCTGGCGGAGTCTTCCTGGTTCAGTGTCAGGTCCATGCTCCCGGTTCTGACACCAATGTAGCGTTTTCTTGGAGTGCTACTACTAAAAAGCAAGGAGTCAGACACCGATCAACAGAAAGACGTGCTCTTTATTTCACACGTGCGCTTACGACTGCCTTTAAAAAGGCGGAACTGGCAGTGCAAAGAACTGACTACAGATAGAAACACACAGAGAGCCATCACTCGCACAAGCAAACAAGCCCACGGTGAGGTAACCATAACCACAAAGACATGACTACACAGTTAACCAAACCAGTTAACTAGCCACATCATTCTTACAAGAATTACAAAACATCAAACACATTATTAACACCGTTTACAGTTCGGGAGATAGGCTTCCCAGCAGCCCCTTCAGGGATGGCTAAAGCCCATTGGCGGGGGAAGCGCTGCCTGCCATCCCTGTTACAATATTTTTTTTTTTAAATCATAAAATATAATAAAATGTTCTTATCATAATCAGATAGTAAACAAATATAAAGAAAATAAATATATAAACATAGAAGAGTAAATAAATGAGGGATGAAAAACAAACTCATATTGTAGAAATATACATTTGTAATGGGATAAACAGTAAATCACTCAACAACAGGGGTAAATGAATTATGCAATAAGAATAAATAGAGGATAAAGTAATCGATATAGCATCAAGAAAGCTCATCAAATACATTATTGTAACAGTCAATAAATCTTTTGCTTTTAAAAGATTATTTATCAGGGAAAGGGATTTTAGAAGAGACTTATTACACTAAAAAAAAGAGGGAATGAGGATAAGGAACCTAAGAATCTTTGTTTATGAATGAAAAATTTTCCCAGTAAAATAAAAAAGTTAACCACATAAATTAGAGCCTTATCCTTACTATAGTCATAGTAGCATATTACATCCTTAAGAGTGAAATTATAAGTGACCATGGGGGTGGGACCAGGGGGGGGAAATTCACAAAATTTCTTTGTGAACTCACTTTGAAAGAAAAGATGATCAAATGTTTCATCAGCGCATCCACAAAAGGAGCAGGAGCTTTCAAAACCCACATATCTGTATATTATATAATTTACTGGATAGACTTTATGTAAAACTTTTAAATGAATTTCTTTTACCGTGTTTGAAATGCCATGTTTTTTTCTCCAATTTATGTCTTCCAATTGTGAATTCCAATAAAACTTTCCTCCTGGAAATTTGCTAAAAATAATTAGCCAAATTTGACCAATATAGGTATTATTACGTTTTGTATCATGTAATTCGATGCCATTCAAAGACAATGTAGGTTGAGCAAATGAGGTATTTACTTCATTAAAACAAACATGACTTTTAATTCGAAGGATCAATCCTGAAGGAATGGCTTTAGTTAGCTGTAACTGTAGCGGAAGCAGGTTTACCCAGCAATTACGTATTTCCGATTCTTGTGACATTGGCCCATTGGATATTTCCTGGTTGTATCTTATAAACATGGGTGTAGATAAAGAGGATAAAACATGTTCTTTTGTGTCGTTACCTAAACATTCATATTGGTTTGATTTCTGGCTTTTTATCCTCTTCAACATTGTAGTTTTTTTCGTCATGTACTTTTTAGTTCCCTAAGACCGTTTTAACTTTTTTTTTCTAGCTAGCCAAGTAGCTAGTTAACGTTTCGCTACGACACGCTTACTTTAACCATTCACATTCAGTCCATGGCTTTTTTCATTTAAACAAACACGGTTAATGTAAGTATGAATTCGTATTTTGCTACGGTGCTGGTTTTTTTCATCGTGAAAGTTGTATTGGCGTTTTACATACCAGTTAACTGTTGTCTTGTGATATTTTATTTAGATTCGTGTCTACCCACCAGGAAGCAAAGATGGATGCGATACCCTTCAATAAAAGTATTTGGAAGGTGTAACTTTTGGAGAGATAGAACTAGTGATTCATTTTCATTTTCATTTTAAGATTCTGAATATGCCACTGAAATATGTAGTGGCTAATGGTACCTTTTGTTTTCCAGGGTATTGATGTCCCTTGCAGATTTCTTCAGGCGTTACTTGTGGAACAATGGACAATTGAAGAAAACAAAAATAGCCTGCAGTAATTAATATTGAACGTGATTCTCCACTATCTTTAATTTTGTGGCCCATAGAACCAAGTATTTGCCTTGAAAGTGTTTTGAAGGGTTAGTTGAAAAAAACACTTTAAACCCACCATCACATTTATCATGAATTTATTCTTGTTAATAATATCCAAAAGTGATTG
>JAOYSI010074042.1:0-19074 GCA_025775065.1 Hiodon alosoides | reverse complement strand
ATGTTAACAATTTTTATTTTCAATGTAATGTTTTATTGTTTATATATATATATATATATATATACACACACACACACACACACACACACACACACACACACACACCAACCTAACAGCAATTGTCTCTCCCTTTTCCGGTCAGAACAACCTATATTCTTAGGGGCATGGACTGAACAAGGGCGGTGGATCTCTGCTTCCCTTATATTATTTAGCAGAATAATACTCTTGTGGAATGGAGTATCATTCTCCTGAAAGAACCTATTTGCAGATTGATGCATTGTTACCATGAAGAAATGTGCCTGATGTACCTGCAATTATGTTCAGATATCCTGTGGCATTCAAAAATTGCTCCACTTATATGAAGGTACCCAATATGTGCAATGAGAACGGCAGGATGGATCCACAGACTCCTGAGGATTTGGCAATACCCTCCATCAGCATGACACAGTAGGAACCAAAATTCATCAGACCGGGCAATGTTTTTCCATTCCTCCATTTTCCACTGTTGGTGTTCCTTAGTCCACGGCAACCATAGTTGTTTCGTTTTTCGCTGATAGGAGTGGAACTCAGTTTGGTCATCGACTGCCATACCCCAAGGTACGACGAGTTCTGAGTGCATTTGTGAGGTCGGGGACTGATAGCACTTAGGCGATTAGGCCTAGGTCGCAGTCAGTGTTCAATTCTACCAATTCATCATCTTCAATTGGGTTGAGGTCAGGGTCTGTGCAGGACAGTCAAGTTCTTCCATACCAATCTAGACAAATCATTTCTGTGAAGACCTCACTTTGTGCACAGGGCATTGTCACGCTGAAACAGGAAAGGGTCTTCTCAAAACTGTTGCCATTAATCTGGAAGCACAGAATCGCCGAGAATGTAATTTTATGCAGTAACGTTACGATTTTCTAACTAAGGGGTCTAGCCTAAACCATGAAAAACAGCCCCAGACCATTATTCCGCCACCATTTACATAATGCTGGTAGCATTCCCCTGGCATCAGCCAAACCCAAATTCGTCTATCGGACTGCCAGAGGGGGAAGCATGATTCATCACTCCAGAGAACATGTTTACACTCCTCCTCCATGGTGGTGAGCTTTACAACACTCCCGCCAACGCCTGGCATTATGCATGGTGATCTTCTGCTTGTGTCCGGCTGCTCAGCCGTGGAAACCCATTTCACGAAGCCCCTGACAAAGAGTTATTGTGCTGACGTTGCTTCCAGAGGCAGTTTGGTATGATTTTGCCACATTTAAAGTCTACTGCCAATGCTTTGTCTATGGAGATAGTATGGTTGTTTGATAGATTGTATACACAGGTGACAAATCCAATAAAAAATCAAATCCAAAAAATTGAATTTTGGCCATGTAATGTGTGGGTGTGTGTATACCGATCAGCCATAACATTATGACAACTGACAGGTGATATGAATAACACTGATAATCTTGTTATAATGGTACCTGTCAGTGGGGGTGGGATATATTAGGCAGCAAGTGAACATTTTGTCCTCAAAGTTGTGTTAGAAGCAGGAAAAATGGGCAAGCAAAAGGATCTGAGCGACTTTGATAAGGGCCAACTTGTGATGACTACGACTGGGTCAGAACATCTTCTAAAACTGCAGCTCTTGTGGGGTGCTCCCGGTCTGCAGTGGTCAGTACCTATCAAAAGTGGTCCAAGGAAGGAAAAGGAACCGGCGACAGGGTCATGGGCGGCCAAGGCTCATTGATGCACATGGGGAGCGAAGGCTGGCCCGTGTGGTCTGATCCAACAGACGAGCTACTGCAGCTCAAATTGCTGAAAAGGTTAATGCCTTGGGTCCTCCCATTCATGTGGATGTTACTTTGACACGTACCACCTACCTAAGCATTGTTGCAGACCATGTACACCCTTTCATGGCAACGGTATTCCCTGATGGCATTGGCCTCTCTCAGCAGGATAATGTGCCCTGCCATAAAGCAAAAATGGATCAGGAATGGTTTGAGGAACACAACAACGAGTTCAAGCTGTTGACTTGGCCTCTAAATTCCCCTGATCTCAAACCAATCAAGCATCTGTGGGATGTGCTGGACAAACAAGTCCGATCCATGGAGGCCCCACCTAGCAACTTACAGGACTTAAAGGATCTGCTGCTAATGTCTTGGTGCCAGATACCACAGCATACCTTCAGAGGTCTAGTGGAGTCCATGCCTCGACGGGTCAGGGCTGTTTTGGCGGCAGAAGGGGGACCTACACAATATTAGGCAGTTAGTCATAATGTTACGGCTGATCAGTGCATACATTACATTATATATACATACATTATAAGAGTGTCTGCTAAATTCCTAAAATGTAAATGTAAAATTTAATGAGCAAAACGATAAAATAATGGGGAAAATAAATGAGCAGTAGATATATTGTACACAAAAACATTTTTTAAATCACTAACACGACGTTTCAAGCAAGAACTCTTCAACTTTTGACCCTTTTCAGACAGAAAGAAACATTTCAGTTTTTTTCGATTGTGGTATTGATAATTCAGAGTTTAACCTTTGAGACAGAAGAGAAGTCCCTCACAGAAGTAGTAAACGTTGCTAATTGACGCTTTACTTCCGATACCTAAATCCAAAACAGCTGGTTTCTGTTTAACAAAATTGGCTCAGATTAACATGGCACACACTAAAGACAAGAAGAGAAACCTATTTTTTTGTTTATGTTTATGTCTAAAACTTTGCAACAAATTCAATATTTTTTTTTCATCCTTAGTAAAAAAAAAAAAAAGATTAAATACAACAAAACTTTAGCAAGCATCTAGCCACTTAAAACGATGAGTATAAATGAATATTTAAACTTAAATGGTATTTGTTGCGGTTGCTAGGCAGCACGAGTTGCAACTCGATTGACAGCTGCCACAGTCTCTTAGCAACAGCCTCTCAAAATGCCACTTCAGCTGCAGCATGTGGACTGAAGAACTAGCGTACCCATAGTTCTTCTAAACTCCAGAGTAGGCTTAGTTGCCACGCTAAAAATCTGAAGCGTATCCTTACCAACAGAACTAAAAACTTAAATCGTTCAGTTTCCCCTTGGTGAAAGGGTTAAAGGTGCAATAAGAGAGAGTGGGGTTTTTTTAAGAGATATTTCTTTTAAAACACACTGTCGAATGTTTCGATATCCTGCACATATTTTTCTCAAGGGAGTCAGTGTTTGAATGAAAACATCGTGAGTATATGTATGAGTTGGATGGCATGACAACTTATTGTGATTGTTTATATTAAAATAACCTGACTAGCTTCAGTAGATATCCAGCTGCGAGCAGTGTAAGTCGCTTTGGATAAAAGCGTCTGCTAATCAACAAAATTGTACAGATTTTGCACATCCTGCCGTACAGATTTCATGAAGTCATCTGCGCTCATTATCACTGTTCCCGAACCTCTACCTGCTGGTCTTATATTTACATCATTATCACTGTTCCCGAACCTCTACCTGCTGGTCTTATATTTACATCATTATCACTGTTCCCGAACCTCTACCTGCTGGTCTTATATTTACATCATTATCATTACCAACCCCAGTCATTGCTTCTTCTTCAGTATTGGTTAAACATTGATGAACACGCCATGGTTGACATTTGCAGATCGGTAACATTACTACTATAAGTACTTGTTTTACACCTTTGGTGCGGATATCAAATCGTCCATCTCTCCCATTCGGAGGAGTCGCTGTTTTTGTAATATTAAACTTAATCCCATGTTCAAGATCATTATCTGAATATTGAGCGGTTTTCATTGTAGAGGTATCTTGTGCATCTCTCCAGCTCCTCTAACTCAGGTGGCCAGTTTATCTTCATGTCATAACTATTATATTTACATTGCTTAAGAAAATTTGTGTTTTCAGCTGTGTTTTCCTTCTTCTCATTTTTCTTCTGATTCAAATTGTTATTTCTTCCAGATTCATTCTAAACTCAGAATGAGTTTTTACAATCTTCTATAGTCCGATTTTGGTGAGCCCGTGCGAATTGTTTCCTCATTCTCATGTTCTGAGCTGACAGTAGTGACACCTGGTGTGATCTTCTGCTGCTGTAGCCCATCTGCTTCAAGGTTTGATGTGTTCAGAGATGCTCTTCTGCACACCTCGTTTTAAACGGGTGGTTATTTGAGTTACTGTTGCCTTTCTATCAGCTTGAACCAGTCTGTCTATTCTCCTCTGACATCTGCCATCAACAAGGCATTTTCGCTCAGAGAACAGCCGGTCACTGGATATTTTGTCTTTTTTGGATGATTCTTTGTAAACCCTAGAGATGGTACGTGAAAATCCCAGTAGATCAGCAGTTTCTCAAACCAACCCATCTGGCACCAACAACCATGCCACGTTCAAGTAATTTATATCACCTTTCTTCCCCATTCTGAAGCTTGGTTTGAACTTCAGCAGATCATCTTGACCATGTCCACATGCCTAAATGCATTGAGTTGCTGCCATGTGATTGGCTGATTAGTTATTTGCGTTAACGAACAGTTGAAGTGGTGTACCTAATAAAGTGCCCAGTGAGAGTGTATATGTTATATATTGTCTGCAACATAAGCCTACTATACCATATACTACTAGAAGAGCTCAGGATAGAATAACATTAAAAATAATAAAATGAGTAAGAATAAAAAATCTCAGAACCACCAATTCAGCTTCATGTTAATTGAAATTCCTGTAAAGATGAGAGAAATAGATCAGTTGCCAGTATTGTAAGTCGGTGTGGGATCCTGGTTAGAGACCCGTATTACGGACCTAATGATCAGGAGGGTCACAGCCGATTGGTCACAGCCGATTGGTCACTTCGGTTAATTATCGGTTCTGTTTCAGGCCAATTACCAAACAAAACGACTGTTTGTGTCTTAAATTTGAGCGGACTGCTACAGCATACTTCATAATGTATTAAAATTCACCATCCGGTCTTTTTTGAACATCAAAAGCTCCCAGCAGACAGAACTTTCTGGCATATCAATGTGGTTCAGGGTACATTGCAATGCCAAGGATGCTAAAAACCATCTATGCTGAGTCAAAGAGTTCACTTCATCCTGAATTGAAAGTGTGACCTTCTAAATCTAAGAGGATTTTGCACGCACACGTGCAGGATGTGCCTGGTCTTGAAGCTACGAGCCTGAACATTGGAGACATTTTTTGTATAAGAAATGTTTCAGTAAAAAGTCAGAGGACTTTGGAGCATTGTTTTATCCAGCCATCTTCGGACGCAAGCATATATAAATACATAAATCAACTGACATTTAATGCCAATTTTGAACACTTGTGGGGTGTGCGTCTGTAAAGCCTTTCCTCTATAATCTCTGCAAAGGGATGGTCATCATTGAAAGAGGGCAAACGTGCACACAGCGGTGAGCGCTGAGTATTCTCAGGCCGTTCGCTTATGGGTTTATGGGAAAAAGCTTTGGTTTCCTCCTGCATCCCACAGACTTGCGGCTTGGGTTCGATTCAGAGGCCTAAGACCGCCCCCGATGGCAGGCACGTGCATTGTGCGAGAACGACCTGAGTGATCTTGGGGAGGTTGGGGTTTGCACCCCTTCTTTTCCCGGATCCCAAAGCCCCCCGTAAAGGTGTGAATGACTTCCAAAAAGAGACACTTGGACGGATACAAGAAGAGAATTTTTGTGGGTGGTGGTGCCATAGCCAATTAAACTAATTAAGGTTGCAGGTTCACGGCCCAGTTAAAGCACCCTTGAGGGAAATTAATCCACACAAGTATAAAAATAAGTACTAGCACTTGAACCCCATATGAATAAATAGCAACCTTTCAGAGTACGTAGAATTTGAATTTACTTTTAAAAGGCTGCAGTCTCATTTTAGCACAACATTATGAAAAATAAAGGTGCGTAGTGCAATGTAGCCATCGTTCCTATAAACGGTGTTTAATAAAAATAGGCCAAAATGGAAACATAATTCTCGTTTCGCATGTTGTACACAACCGAGCAGACAGCTTTCTTTTGAACTCATTCTTGCTAATTAGACAGTGGTCAACCATTTAAAATTCGCAAAGCTAATTAGTTTCCGTATCCAATTAAATCTTGATTCATGCTGGCGCAATTCTTTAATTACCACCCCCTTCGATCCACATCCTCGATCCTCAAACGCTGTCAAAAAACGAAAACGCGCTGGACATACAAAATAGGGGGAGAAGGGTGGGGGGGGGCTGACTGTAGCAAGCTTTAATAAAGCTGTTTTAACAGTATTGCAAGGTCCGAACCACGGTGGTTTGCGGCGCTAAACAACATCTGACAGAGCACATTAGACACTAATTACAGCGGAGGCAAGTTAGTGCACTGCTCCACGGCCCATTTAAGCACTAAATACAAACACAGGGAGGGGAGACCGTTGACCAGACGCCACCTCCACCGTCCCCAAAAGACTATGCGCTGCACACCACTGCTCAAACTGGCTTTAGGCCTCTGACCATTAAGCTACGTGCCCACACAAAAACGGACATCTAAACGGAAAAACAACATTAATCACAGTGTTTGTTTTTGAAGGGTCTACGGTCAGGAACAGTTTTCTGTGCTGCTACTGGGTAAGTAAGTCAAATCAGCATTTCTGAGATTACAGTCTTAAGAAAGCTTTAATGAAGTACTCAGACGTGATATGATACATGTCATTCTATCAAACCAGTTAACTACATGATACAGTATGAGTGCTCAGCTACAGGGCGATGTCCGATGACGTCAGAGAGGACATCGGCAGTGTATGCCAATGGACATACGCAAAGAGGAACCGGAAACCATTTTGTTTCTGTTGACAAAGGCAAAGGTACTCGCTCTTGAACAGCTAAATGCGACCGGGCTGTTAGCTGTTAGCCGTTAGCGCCACTGCATCTTGTTTAGATAACCGTGAGCGTTGTCAAAAGTCAAGTAGAGTTAGAGGCAGTTCAGCTAGGGAGGGCAGTTGACAGGCTGGCTGAGGGTTTGGCAACAAACTCTTGTTTTTTCAGTTAAACTGGGCCCACAGCCAAAGCGTTGAGTAAAAATTTCAATCCATCCGACATCGTGGACTCTGGGGGGGGGCAGAGACGGAGCCATTATCTGGGGTCCCTGGCAAAGAGGGCTGCCTGCGAACGGGACCATACAGGGGTTGTCGTTTCTTTTACTTTTTAACGGCAAAGTTTTAACATTAATGGCATTACAGAGGGTCCTCCGTAGACGGCGAGGGCCATTAGGTACTGTAATTCCATAGGTTTGCACTGAGCTTACCGCTTTGTTTAGTGCCGTCAAGCTGAGTGAAATGCAAAACGCCTTAAAATGAGCGGTGAGAACTCCGGGGCCAGAAGGATTCGAAAAAGGGAACAGACGGAATTGGCACACTGTGTTTGCAGGCCATTTATGTATTAAAATAAAGTACCGCAAATTGTTGCTGACAGTTGTGTGGCTTTAGGGGCGACCCTCAGATCCTGACATCCACTCCGTAACTTTTACCAATATCCTGAAATCCTTTAGTGGTTTCCACCACATCTGTGACTCCTTAATGATACCTCATTCAGCTCTTCTTGAAAGAATCTTTTGTTTTAGTTTTTTAAAGCCTTGTGTTTTTAAAGCCTCATCTCCAGTAGCCTGCTATATCTGAAACGCAGAGCATTTATATAGCTTTTAGCACAAAGATAATGCTGCCACTGGCGGATAAATATGAGGAAATGAGGAAAAACACATCACGTATGGAGGAAAATGGAGATATGTTCCAGTGTCACAAAGTGCTTGCCTTTTTGAATTCGTGCGCACCATCTCTTAGTTATCGAATGCTGGTATACTCAGATGGAAAGGCGGTATTAGCGACATGCTAATGGCTGTTTGAACAATTAGTCCCAGGATTTCTGCGGCAAGCTCCTCAGTTGGTCACCTTAATGATCCTAACATTCAGATTACAGTACTCGCATGAACGTTAAAAAAACGTTAAAAAAACTCCCAGATCCCCCATACCACAAAAAGTCCCCCTGGGGACATTGGAAAACACTCATAGCATTGTGTATGCCCTGTATGTGATGCATCAGCGTTACGAAGTGGGACACGGTAAGAGGAGAAAGACGGATACGTAAAGGGAGACTGACAAAGGAAACACAAAACGAACCGAACTGGGGAACTGTGGCCGTCAGAACCAACATCCTCTCATCACGTAAAGATTCCTACACGAAACAATAAAGCAAAGTTACCCACCACCAGCTCCCAAAAAGTTATTCAACTCTAAGCCATAATGGGAATTCTTGTATCAAATGATCCCATTTCCGCCCTCCTGCTCAGTTACACAGCGTCGCAAAGCCAGAATTTAAACGATTATGAACATGATCATGTTTTCCAGCAGTGAGTATGAGGTAATCGCAATGTTCTGCTGCATGCGTGTATTTAGAGATCTTGCTATGCCATTTATTTTTAAGACTTAATTTGTTTTATTTTTAAGACTTAATTTGAAGAGTCGCTCTGCTGGGCACCACCCACCTCATACGCCTACATGTAACAAATATTCATAACAACTTGTTACAAATGACAAGTGTTATGGCATTTACCGCTTAGTTAACATAACACTACGTCACATGTCATAAGAGTCATAGTCACAAAAATAAGAACTTGGGAAGATGGGAAAAGGGAAAAATACGTTGAATAAACGTTCAAAAAACAGTCACCTTTCTGATGACCAGGGCTGGACTGTGTGTAACGGTCTATAACTAACTAAGTGGAAAGAGCACTGTACACACACCAACCTTTACCTGCATTATATTCTAGCAATAGGTTACACTAGGTTGCATGGATACCAGTAAAACACACGTTCAAAGCCACGCGCCATGTCATTAGCTGTCAGCAAAAATGATTCTCAGTGTTCACGACAGGCTCATTCATGAGATGGTGCCAAGAACAAAGTACGCCGCTTTCATCAGACATCCATCTGATGATTTATCAGTCGTTTAGGGAGAGCACCATGCCGTTTACCTGCGCTGGCTTCAGTTATTAAACCTTTTAATATCCCTCAGAGGTCTAAGGGTTTCGCCTTGTCTGCTTCAAAGGCCATGCCTTTGAGCCCAGCTGAAGCTGAATTGCTTTCTTCATAACCACGTTTTACTCCAAATTACACGGAGAGAGCAGTCTGGACGGGAGGGCCCGGCGTGCTTTCCCTTTCCTGGCCTGTTTATGTTTGCTGACAAGTGCATTTTCCCCCTGACTATGCCATAGAAATCCGGCAACAAGATTACCTTCCAGGCGCAATACCAGGGCTGAAAGGCACATCAACATGGCTTTGTATGTGTGCTTTATTGGGGCTAGTCTCCCCTTTGATCTGACTGACTGGGTTGCCAGAGGCAATGACACGGTCATCACAGCGGTGTGAATTATATCACGATGCCTAATTGATATAAGAACATAAACCTGTTAAATATGAAGGTTAAATATATTTTGTTACAGAGACCTTCCAAGAGCTCCGGTCGCAAGCAGGCCATGAATAAGCTGGAAATATTGAGCGTTTGACACGATTCATTGCATATGAAATATCTTGATAACTTATCCGTTGAACTACTCTGTAAAAACAAACTATATCGTTCTTAATATTGTGTTTTCTTAATACACACAGCACTTTTAATATAAAATGTTGCATGTTGAAATGAAAACACCATTATATACATGTTTTAAAATGAATGTGGGCTGAACACTGAAAGCACTTAATTTATTTAACACCAAATTTTGTTCAAGAAGTATAGCTTTTTTTTTTTTTTTCCTTTGTCTTGGTTTAGCTTTTCATACATACATATTCATTTATACTATATTCATACATATGTGACACTAAGCATTCTTTTTCGATGGACAATTTGAATATCTCTCTCTCCCTCTCATTGTGAAATCTAAACACTGAGGGGGAAAAAAACCGTGTACAAAATGCTTTCAGTCCGCAATGACAAAACGTGAAGTGGGAGGGGAAAAGAAAGAGAGAAAAAATCAAATTACGGAAAATAATTTCATGGGGCAAACAATCCCTCACATACACACGTAAATAAGAACCTGGCATCAGATAAATATGTTTCCTGCAGGTGAATACAGATTAGTCTGTTGAATAGCTCTGGGAATGAAACAGAAAATACAATACAAACAATTTTTTAATATTCTCGTGAGGAGAAAAAAATAAAGGAAGGTGTGTATATATACATTCATTTATTTATAACTTTTTTTTTTTTTTTAATTAGCCTTTAGATTCATGAGAAAGACGGCCTTCTGTAATAAATTACATAGCTGCGTAGCAGAATTCAAATGTGAAGGGACTGTTAAGCATTCTGTTAACACGAACTCTCCCCCAACCACTTCTCAAAATAAGCACTTAGGGGCTATTCGGGACAAAACACAAATCTTGAGGAGAATGTTATTAAGTCTGCCAATGCAGGAAATTACGTTCTGTTTGACAATCAGAGATGTGTGGACATTCGGGCATTGTAAATCGCAGCTATGATTACAAGTCAGATTACCAATCTAGGCTGTCAACAGCACAAGTAGTACTATATATATATATATAGATATATATATATATATATATCTACGGGGAAAATACATACAACCTTATGTGCAGTCTATTCAATCGTTGCATTAATTGTGTGTAATCTTATTTGCTATAAATGTAGCTGCCTGAAGACCCTCTATTTAATAGCTGTCATAAACTAAAAATGTACGTACACTTTTATACATGGTAAGCGGTATTTCAATTGATTAGTTTATCAGAGTAGCACATTTGACACTTAACAACACGTGAGAAAACGTTTATCACAAAGCAAGTGTGGATGACAAGGACTCAAGCTGCCTTCACTTGGCAGGATTAACAGAAATAGTTCAGTTTCTATTTTAACACACTGCAACGCAGAGTGAATGTGTGGATTATGTCCTGACATTAAAAATGTGCCATTGGAAAGAAGACGACAAACGGAAGATATGCTTGGATGATGGAAAATATCAGAAAAAAGATATTTGAGGGTTGTGTTGCTTTGGGATGGATATATTTTGTACCATATCTCTTTTCTAATCTGCTAAGAAATGGCCTGGTTGCAGCAGTTCTCATCCGAATGTAAATAATAACGACATCTCTAAAAACAAATGGAACGAGGAAAGAAGCGTTCGTACGGTGTGTCCTGTGTGGGTGCAGTTTGCTTGCTCGCTGTCGAATCCTGCTGTCAATGAACGCAATGAATAAAGCCTCATTAAAAGCAAGTGTAAAGGTGTGGAGGACGGCCTCATCTTGCCGGATCCTTCCGGGAAACAGGTGACAGCCTCAAGAGCATCAGAGAGGTGCGGGTGCGGGTTTCCCGTACAGGACGGCCTGCCCGAAACCTCCTGGAGTTCCTAAATGCCCCCGTGTGTCAATTCTCAGGCGCACAATTTGCAGGAGGCAGAATGCGGCAAGAGGAGACATTCTGCCCGTGAATTAAGAACAAGGCAGAGCTCGGTGTATAACATAGGGGAAAGGGAGTTCTCTGGGAACCTACCGTTTCAAAACCACTCTACCAGCAAGGGGTGTATCGATCAGCCTTCTACAAGAAACGGGGGATTAAGAGGACCCAAGAGCCTCAGAGGACAGAGGAGGGAGGACTGAAAGGAGGTTACGCTGCGCGCGCGGATAACGGAGAGGAGCGTTTCTTCTTTGAAATGTAAGCTTAAATTAACCAGAGATGCTACATGCATTTGGACAGGTGAACTCTAACAGAGGGGTAAACAATAGCAGTGGTCTTGTTTTAACCGGACTGCTGCCAACAGCATGTCTTCACTTTACACGGAGCAACAGGAACCCGAACCAACCGTTTCCTCTGAAGAATCCCTAGTTTTAACCAGGAAACTCCTCGAAAAAGATCTACAGCTTTACTCCTGCTTTAGGTGTTGCCTGAATTACTTGTCAGAGAAGGAAGGGTCCATGTCCACCTTGGAGCGAGGCATCCCAAGGCACTCTAACACTGCAGAATAATCTTGGTTACCGGGTCTGAGTACCCAACCCTACCACATAGAAAGCTCTGCATTTTAATTTGCACGGCCTTCTGAGATTCCTTGAACCTCTTATGAATATTTATTAGATTTAACATTGCTTAGTGGATTTTTAAATGTTTAATGTGCTTCGCTGGCATTAAGCAATAATGTCGAGACTATTTTTTTTAAAACAAACATACAGAGATGGTTTGAACCAGCTGAGCAAGGCAAGCTGAGTAACGCATTGCCAATGTCAGCGGACTGCCATTATGCACTACCCAGCATGCATTGCTCAACTGGTTAAAACAATGTGCATAAATGTTTCCTTTCCAACGGACCAAGAACTTTCAGTTGATGGCAAGAAGGAGGTTGTAACTCTGTGAAGTGCTTTGCGGACGCAGAAATCACGTGGCCTTTTTCGTATTTTCTCAGTGACGGCACAGATGCCCGTTTCTGCAAATCAGTGTTTAAAAGGTACAGGTCGCAGACGCTACATGTGAAAATACTGCGGATAGTATTATGTTCTGGGGGCCTCTGGGGTCCGGAGTGCCTTCCCTGGCTGGCCACTGCCTGGCGATGGCCTCCTTTCCATTTGTATGAAAGCAGGGGAACGGGTAAAGGTTTCTCTAGAGCCATAATAAAAGGTGTATTAGTGGTGTGCAATTCCACAAAAAAATCACCCAGCCTGTATTCATGGCAGTACGGACATTTGCTAAACAGGGCGGGTGCCAGAAATCCAGTAAAAAAAATCTATTTTCAAAAACCCGGCGAACAAATTTTCTCTAATAGTTTATAGCAACATGAGAGCTTCCATGTACATATCGCTGTAATCCTCCCCTAGCCGTCTTACTGAAACGGCCTGCTTTTTTCCAGGGGGAAAAATGTGTTCCAGAAGCCACTTGCTTTTTAGCAGCAACAATGAGTCACATTCCACTGAGAAACTCAGATTTTTTCGCAGTGTGCTATTTCAGGATTGAAAAAGACAAATAACTATTAGAGTCAGAAGGGTAAACATAGTTACTCAAAACGGAGGCAGGACGAGTCCATCACAGAATTAATAAGCACCTTCCAGGCAGGTTGTACTGTAAGTAGATCTTTATGTGTAGAAAAGACAAATTATGATGACAGCTTCGCCCTAATTAGAAGTTAAATATAGTGACATAACATACTAGCTTTAAAGACAGCTGTTAATATTTCTTAATTAAGCAAATGGAACCCTTACATTTCAAGGTTGCAGTAAATTAACATTTAGTTTTTCATTTTTTGTTTTGCAAAGTTAATCACTTCTTGATCTTTCATATTTATCTGTATTTATATTGCCGCATTCCCATTTTGATTCGCTGTACTAGATTAGTTTTTTTCAAGTGTGAACACGAGGTAGGTTTCACATTAACATTGATGGAGAGCCACTATCAGTGGTTCACAATGACTCATGTCTTAAGCGATAGGGACAAATTTAAACTCTGTTAATATTGGGGGGGGGCAAGTCCCCCCTCATCCCGCTTAAACCTACGCCTATGGTTGTACTCGTAATTAAAAACCATTAGAGGTGCATATCTCAACACCTTCACTGTACCCTTGAGTGAGTGATTCAGTTAACATTGAGCCCTACAAACAATCGATGTGTCTGCATAAACAACTCAATCACAAAAACAAAAGGCCAATACTTTAATCATTAAAGCCACTTGTTAGTTTTTGCCATGCAGTTAGCACCTAATAGATATAGCACAAGCCCTGATTACAAGGTTTCATACAGACTACAATGGTACTTCGAGAATTTTAGAATGTAATTATTCAAGACCATTTGAACAGACAGGGTAAGAGGGAATGTAAATCATGTTTCCACAATTAATAACTGCGAGTTATCGGGTGACACCGCAGGTAAAAAAAAAATTATCTGCGGAAGACTTAAGCACCTTTAACACCTCTTCGTTGCGGCACCGACGGTGCTTACAAGCCAGGCGCTATTCCTGCAAAGACAAGTGACGCTGTTAATTCCGCGTTTCACAGCCAACCTCCTATGACATCAAATGTTATGCTATCGGGGGAGTTGTACAGTCGGGAGGGCACGGCGATTTCGTTTTATCCCGCAACAACACTGCCACTCACCGAGAGGCCAACAAAACGGCACGGCGGGGATCCATCCAAGGCAATGGAAAGTCACTTCTCATTTTAAATGGGCTGCGCTGCCTTTACTTTCAAAAGTATAAGATACGTTTAAAAAAAAGAATCAAATTCTGACTGAAAATTACTGATCATTTTAAAAGAATGCTGTTTTGATGGCATACGTAATAACTTATAAATAAAGTAATAAATCGAAAAAGGAATCCAAGACAAAATATCAGAAAAGGGGCTGTAACACAGAGCAACCATGTTATGACAGCATGATTCCCGATGACACACTCCTTTCTAGAAATTTCTCCAGGTTATCGGCTATTTCTACAAGCATCTTTTTTTTTTTCAATTATAAGGGTGTTCATAGTTTCTATGAATACAATGAAAAATTTAGAGGTCAAAAATTCAAAAAACGTTTTCGTAAATGCTAGAAGTAAATTATATAAGTGATTATTTTCTAAAGAATGGTTAATGAAGGCCAACATGAGTTACTCTCATGGACCACAGTTTCATTTTATGTATAAATACAAAGCGTATTAGGCGGTATTTGTGGGTGGAGGGGGCTTTTAAGACTCTACTGGCATAAGTCATGCAAAATGAAGGACAAACAAACTGCACTGAGAAAATGTCAAAGAGAAGATTTCTTTTACCTTCAATTTTTCAGCTTATAGCGCCCTCCAGTGGTCGATCAACAGGCTTACTGACAGCCAAAATTCCTGAGAACAGTTTGCACTGGTTCAAGGATTCTTCAGGGTCAAATAATAAAAGCTGTTTATTAAATACTGTTTTAGGAAAAAGCAAGGTTCTTTTGCACTTTTTGGGTCGATTAAAACACATATTCAAGAACCAAAAAGCTACAAATGGGATCCTTCTTTGATATTTAAACATTTTTACTGAATTTCTACTCACTGATCTTAAAAGCCTTTCCTTTCCTAACCTGGATATTGCTATATTTTTAGTGGTGGATTTCCTATGGTTCAATGTTTGTTTGTTTTTTTTTGTATTATACATTGTCACTGTCCTAAATGGCCAACAGTGAAACTGACCCTTCTTGTTCTGTTGTATCAATGTAAACCACTTCACCACCACAAAGTGGCGTAAGTAAGATATAAAATACCTAAATACCCGTATTACAATTATAATTTTCTCTGTATCCATAGAGAGCAGGGAGCTGTCTCCGTTTTCCTTATCTTTTGTAGTCTGCTGTCTCTCTTATACGAACACTGGACATTCGAAGACTAGGCTGACCCCGTTCACACCGGAAAAGATGAAAACTTCATACCTCTTACCTTAGATCACACACAGACATCCATTCACTATGTGTCGTTTAGACACTCATTTTGTCATATTCTGCTCATCTCTGTTGGTTAATTGGCAAACCAATGGTGTAATGGCATATGCATGTATTTGATGGCAAATTGGTTTGCTTGCAAATGTATTGGTTTGTAAGTGAATATATTGGTTTGTGATCTTATATATTGGTTTTTCAGCATATAACTTGGTTTGAAAGCATTGATTTGTTTGCATTTATATTAGTTTCCCAGAACTTATTTAATATTTTTTTGCTATATATTCGATTTTAAGCATTCATTGCTAACATCACAAGAACTCATCATATGACATCAAAAGATCATATGACCTAATCACGTGACAGAGTGAGGTAGGAAAAGACCTTTGACCCCAATCTGGGCCAAATAATAAATTAAAAAAAACCTCTGACAATCTGCTGATCACTGCTGGTCTGCAGAATTGCATTTACAGTGTTTACTATGTTTTTTTGTAACTATAATATTTATTCCACTAACAAAAAGAAAATAATTTTAAGTACAGTTATGTTGTTTGAGATTTGTGGGTTTTTTGTTATTTGGTCCCAGCCCTACAGTAGAATCAGATAAGTCAGTAGGTCAGGATCATTGACTTTAGTAACGCGTTACCCATGACCTCTGGAAAGATAAGAAAACATTTTGAGGAATTACAGCAAGGTTATATCATTACTATGGATTCGCTGTATTCATCTGAATTGGATTTTATATTAAGACATCTTGGGGGCTCATAAATTATTGTTTTGTCACTTATTGTTTCTTTGTCAAATTCTGAGCTGGATCCTAATGCAAGTGAACTGTAACTATTGTTGAATCAGCAATACAGTGGCATAATTTCTATCACAGAACACACTCAGTGATGCACTTTGAATTGTTATTTACTCTTTTCTTGCAAATAGAATAATGTGCATTGTGTATTCAGACGTGTATTTTTTTTTCCAATGCCTTTTTAAATCAGATTTAATTTGTTTTTTTACTTAAATTAACTATGTTAATCTGTCTATCCAAGTCTACACTGAACAGAAACAAACAGCTTGCTAAAATATATTTAACTAGAATATCATGCTACTTGAAACTTTCATAAAAAAAGTTTTATGAAATTAAAATATAGGTGTACAATTATTTACTTGCTATTCTATTTTAGTTACAATTTATTTTGTTTGGTTTGTTTATTTATAGGTAATATCCAAGGGTATCCTGTATAAAATCTGTAAAATATTAACAAAACTTCACTTAACGGCATATGAAATACATGTAAACAAAATACGTAACAGTGGCAATAACAGTCCACTCCCCGTCTTCATCCATTTATGGTAAGGCAAAAAGGACTTGATTTGTTCCCGCATTTTTGGGAAAGGAATTGTCAGGCGTTCCAATCCTGGGCCTATAAGTATTCACCCCCCTTGGATGTTTTTATATTTAATTTGTCTTAAATACTGAATCATAGTGAACTTAATTTGACTTTTTTGACACTGATCAACAGAAAAAGACTTTCATATCAAAGTGCAAATACATTTCTACCAGTTAGTCTAAATTTATAACAAATATTAAACACTAAATAATTGGTTAAATAAGTATTCACCCCCTTAAACGAAACTCACCTAAATCATCACTGTGCAGCAAACTGGTTATAGAATTAGTTCAGTTAAGTCAATGGAGCAGAGTCAAAGTGATTTGATTAAAGTGATTATAAAAACGCCTGTCCCTGGAAGGTCCACTTACTGGTGATTCAGTATCTTGGGAAAAACAACACCATGAAGACAAAAGAACACTCCAAGCAGATCAACAAAAGGGTTATTAATAAACATAAATCAGGGGATGGATACAAGAAAAGTCCCTGAATATCCCTCGGAGTACTGTGAGGTCAATAATTAAGAAATGGAAAACGTATGGCACAGCAGTAAATCTGCCGTCCTCAAAAACTGAGTGACCGTGCAAGAAGGGGACTAGTGAGGGAGGCCAACAAGAGACCTATGACTCCTCTGAAGGACCTTCAAGCTTCAGTGGCTGAGATGGGAGAGACTGTGCATACAACAACTGTTACCCGGGTTCTTCATCAGTCACAGCTTTATGGAAGAGTGGCAAAGAGAAAGCCACAATTGAAAAAAACCAAAGGTTTATAGTTTGCCAGAAGGCATGTGGGAGACTCTGAAGTCAGCTGGAAGAAGATTCCATGGTCTAATGAGACCAAAATGGCCATCAAACCCGACACTATGTTTGGTGCAAACCAAACACCGCACATGACCACAAATACACCATCCCCACCGTGAAGCATGGTGGTGGTAGCACCATGCTGTGGGGATGCTTCTCTGCATCAGGCCCTGGAAGGCTTGTAAAGGTAGATGGTAAAATGAATGCTGCAAAATACAGGGAAATCCTGGAGGAAAACCTGATGCAGTCTGCAAGAGAACTGAGACTTGAGAGAAGATTTGTTTTTCCAGCAAGACAACAATCCCAAGCACACAGCCAAAGCTACACAGGAGTGGTTTCGAAGTCAAAGTCCAGAACTCAACAAATAACAATGTTAATGTCCTGGAGTGGCCGAGTCAAAGTCCAGAACTCAACAAACAACAATGTTAATGTCCTGGAGTGGCCGAATCAAAGTCCAGAACTCAACAAATAACACGATCCCCACGCAACCTGACAGAGCTTGAGCAGTTTTGCAAATAAGAATGGGGGAAAAATTTCAGTGTCCAGATGTGCCAAGTTGATGGAGACCCATACACATAGTCTCAAGGCTATAATTGCTGCCAAAGGTGCATCTGCTAAATACTGACTTGAAGACGGCAAATACTTATTCAACCAAATATTTTGTGTTTAATATTTGTTAGAAATTTAGACAAATTGGTTTAAATGTATTTCGATATGATATAAAAGTCTTTTTCTGTTGATCAGTGTCAAAAATTATACGTTAGCCCGTCAGTGTATATACCAATAAGCCGCACAAATATACAAATGACAAAAAAAAAAAACACGTATGCAAGAAAATCAGTATGATCAAACACAAATATATACCGATAAACCAAATTTATAAGATGACAAACTAATATGTACTGAAAAAAACATGCCAATACGCCGACTGGTTTATCAATTAATCAACAGAGAACCGCCGAAAAATTACTTTATAATTGTCCTAACGGCACCCAGCTCTTCACCCTCTTCACTCTTTGTTTTCATTTTATTTGACTGATTTTCTTTCCAAATTAAAATTGCCAATGGCTCTAAAGGATTTAAGTTCATCACTACGAATCCTGCCATCCCACCCTGAGAGGCTGAAGAAGTATGACTTATGCTCCTCCAATCACAGTCGCTATTGAGGCCCCAATCTCCGCAGGATACACAGCCCGCCTGAGAGGTTCAGAGCCAATTGGCTCCGCCAGCACCCTGGCAGCAGACAAAAGCTGCTCAATAGCCAAGCCAAGCCCTGCCCTTTTCAACCATCCTAGGCGGTGCTCAGCAAATCGTCTCTCGTCTCTGTACTATCAGAAAACGACATCAGCTGGATTCGAAGATCATAGGGCTCAGGCAAGCCTATACCAGCTGAACCACTCGGGAGACAATGTCCTTTTTCCTGCTCCCTTCTTTGCTACTGGCCAACAGTAGGGCAAGCTTCCCTTCAGCCTGTTTCGAGGCTTCATCTGGCACGTTCTAAAATTTTATAGATTTGTCAAGTATACCGATTTAAAGACATGATATAATAAACT